>JARQZK010002307.1:55000-60000 GCA_030704885.1 Cynegetis impunctata | reverse complement strand
ATCTAAAAATTTTAATATACCTGAACCTTGAATAAGGAAAAGATTTTTATTGTATTCAACCGATTATTTATTAAATAAATTATGATGTTTCGAATCCTCATTGCTGCAGATAACTACACTCAACCAAATAGTGGCATGAATACAAAGAAAGGTTTCATTGATTCAATGAATAAAATCATTAAAATTGGTCCAATGAACAAGTTCATTGTTTCAATGAACACGACTGCATTAATGTATGAACAGTTTCATTAATATTATGAACGTGTACATTGAATGGATTTGATACCTCTTTCCTTATATCAATGAACTCGTACATTGCGACAATGTATGTCAATCATAAATTTAATGCATACTATTCATTGGATGAATGATCTGTATTCATTGTTTTGATGAATATAGGTTCGTGAGTTGATGAATATAATTCATTGAATGAATGAAATCGATTCATTGAATAAATGATCTGTATTCATTGTTTTGATGAATATAGGTTCGTGAGTTGATGAATACAATTCATTGAATGAATGAATACGATTCATTGAATAAATGATCTGTATTCATTGTTTTGATGAATATAGGTTCATTGTTTTAATGATTTCAATTCATTGAATGAATGAATCGTATTCTTCAGTTGAATGAATCACATTCATTAAAAAATGTGTATACAGGTTGGCCCAACGAAAGTTGATATGGGGGTTTTGGGTACCTAATAATAGCGTAGATCTAAAGAAACTTTCGGATTGGTCGATTTTGTTTTTTCAGGTAGAATTTTTCAAACCTCACCCAAAGTAAATAAGGTTATTAGCATTTGAACAGGCTGCTCAAAAAACAAAATCGACCTGTCCGAGCATCATTTTCATATACCTTCACTATCAGCACCGAAAATCCCCATGTCAAGTTTTCGTGGTGAACTAATTCTTTTGACAAGAAAAATCAGTTTTTTACCTCTTGTAAAATCAATCAAGGACAATATTAATCACTCAAAAAATATTGGTTAGGCACAGTTAATTAAAACTAATTTTTTTGTAAGAGTTTTTAATCTTTCTTGATTAAATTACATAACACATGTAAAACATAAAAAATTTTAAAACAAATATCCACTGCACGTATGAAGTTTTTGAAAACATATTCAACGTTATCGAAAAATACAAATATTTCAGTGATTGTGGTCATGTCATCACCAACTAACAACAAAAATGGTTGAATATGAGAGTTTTTCCTCCTCAAGTATTCCAGATGATCTTCTATGGCCTGGTAACTTCTTCCCAAAAACATAATCTTGCGAATCTTTGATGGTGAATTTTGTCACATTTTTTTTTTTCCATTCAAGTCTTTAGTGACACTCTTACTCGTGGGTACGAGAAACCCGTGTGTAGCCCATAAAATGATAGCATTGCGGCTGTCTGTAATAAAAAATGTTAGATGATATAAGTATATCGCAAAAAAATACTGTCGTATTGAATAGCAATTTTTTTTATCAATATTCTCACGTGAAAGAAACCCTATAATGATTAACAAAAATCGCATGAATCAGTAGTGAGAAGAAAAAGGGGGTGCAAATTGAAATTGAACAGACATCTAAAGTGTTAAAAAAAAGTAGTATTACGGTAAGACAAAAACTTACTTTCGGTTACTTCATTTTTTTCTACGTGATCTAAGAGTCCCTTGGCAGATTTGTCTTTCACATTGCTATCCAACGACAAAAACTGTCTTAACACGTCCTTTACTTCATCCCATTTGGACACGAGACCATTTCCGGTGTCATGGAGGACATCAAAATCCATATCAATCTAGTGACAGAATCAAACTGAATTATTAACTGTTTGAGAATAACTATTAATCTAGATATCTATTTTGAGACAATGATTTTAATTAGATAAACTTTAAGAGTACCTAAAAGTAACGACCCCTACCTATTTTTTTAGTAGTATCTATAGTCCAGTCAATGATGGTAAAAAAAGTGTAAACTGTGTATTTATTCTATAAAACACCTATTTTTATTAAAAATTGGATTTAGATTCTACTTACCATCTTTTTCAAAGTCTACTCTTTGCCAGAGGTTGCTTTTTCTCCGGGGGTGGATGCCACCCCTTCTTGGGATTGAAAAATTTTTCATTAAAAATAAGTACGGAAATAAATGAATTGACTAATTCTAAGCAACTTTTGTTCCATAAAGTTTTTTCTGAAAGTCAATACTTTTCGACTTATTCGCGAGTGAAACTGTCGTTTTCAGGCAAAAAAAGCACGTTTTCAGATTTTTTTTTGCGAATAACTGGAAAAATAAGCATTTACTTGAGAAACCTGTAGAAAGCAAAATTATAGCTTATGAAAAAACAAAGAAAATAATGTAGTTATAGTGTATTCTAACCCAATGCAAATGGAATTATTGCTCGTTAAAAGTTAATTGGTATTTATACATATTCTTATTTCTACAAAAATGTGCTTTTGGTTTTTTCCCCATAACTCGCTTAGTTTTCAAGCAATCAAGTATTTCAAAAAAGCATTTCGTAAGTTTTTTAAAAGCTATGAGCTAATCTAAATAAAATATTCTTTTAGATTTTATTTTCAAAAAGTTTCTTGCTAAAAGGGCTCAAAAAAGGTACTTTGCGCGAACACACTCAAGCTTCAAAAGAAAGGCCATATCTTACTCAATTTTCATCCTCCAAAAAAAAATTTTTGAATAAGAAAAAACTACAATTTCGTGCTCTACCAAATTTTCCGTATCATCAACAGTTTTTGAGTTATTTTGAGGAAAAGGCGATTTTTTGCTAAATTACGACAATTTTTTTCTCTCTTCAAACTCAATTTTTTTTAAAAGTAAGTACTTTGAACTGGTCAAACAATCAGAACGTATCTTAAATAATGAATGAAGTGAATTGTAAAGTGGCAACAATTTTTTTTTATTGGGGCGGAAGAGAGGTTGAGATTTTCACTATTTTTTCCAACAAATAAATAGGAATAGAAATTTTGCTCTTCATAACTCGCTTAGTTTTGATGCTAGGAACTTTCATAAGAAATAAAAATGAAGGTTTTTCAAATGACTTCGAAAAAAGTTTCATGAGTTTGAAAATACCAATCAACTTTCAACAAGCAATAATTCCATTTGCATTGGGTCAGAATACATTATAAATACATGATTTTCTTTGTTTTTTATAAGCTATAATATTGCGCTCTACAGGTTTCTCGACTAAATGCTTATTTTTCCAGTTATTCGCAAAAAAGAATCTGAAAACGTGGTTTTTTTGCCTGAAATCAGAAAATTTCACTCGCGAATATGTCGAAAAGTATTGACTTTCAGAAAAAACTTCATGTTACAAAAGTTGCTTAGAATTAGTCAAAGTATCGATTTCCGTATTTATTTTCAATGAAAAAATTTTCACCCCCAAGAAGGGGTGGCATCCACGCCCAGGGAAAAATCAACCAAAGATGGTATGTAGAGCCTAAACCCAATTTATGAAAATCGGTGCTGTATGGAATAAATACACGGGAAAATGGTCATTGACTGGACTACTAGTTATTTTAATTTTTGTAAAAAATATCAACTCATTTAAATCATTTAATTCTTTAATACGCACTGATACGTATTATAATTGGATTGCATAATGACATGCAAACGACCAAAACTGATTATTTCTGATTATAAGAATTGCCCATGGTAAATATTATTACCAGTCTATAACCAGAGGGAATCTTATAGAATGGCCACTTATCAAATATGGCGGCAGTACTATCAAAGGACTTCAACCTCTACATGAAAAGCACAACATTTTTATAATTGTAATGTAGGTAGATACTCTTCAAAATACTTTTTTCAATTAAATGAATTTGCAAAAAGTAGCAGTTTTATAATTATTGTATAGGTAGATACTGTTCAAAATATTTTGTTTTAAACTGAAAAAATATGCAAAAACTACCATTAATCAAGTTAATGAATCTGAAACTGCAGGAATACTGCTCTTACCTAAAATCAAACGCTTTTTTGACCGGCATAATAATGAAGTCATATGTATACCTACTTACCTGTAAATACCGCACAAACACAATGCAATCACAGTTATCCTTAGAGCTGAATTCATAAAATAATCACAAAACATTAAGCCGTCTTTTATTTATCAACATAAACTATGCAATGAAATTGTCGCCAGTATTTTGATTGACCGAACCGAATTTGGGGTAGAAAAGATGTTGCGCAAGTGTATCACCGACTAGCGATATTTCGCCAATGAACTGTTCATTGTATTAATGAATTCAATCATTATTTTACGTTTCATTCGTTATATTAATGTATTGTACATTGATTCAATGAACCGCAATCATTATTTTCTATTAAAAATTATCATTGGATTAATGTAAAAATTCATCAATAATATGAACTCGAATTTTGGCGAAAAGCATTTTTAATGAAAGTGTTCCTAATATTAATGCATGATATGCATTGTAATCACGAACAGTATTCATGTTATTGATGAACGGCCGTTCATTACTTACATGAATGCTGAAATTTCTTCAAATAATTTTGTGCATTATATCAATGAAAAAATCATTAGGGCAATGAAAATGAGAATGATGAACGCTGTTCATTAATATTATGAACAATATTTTTTTGAGTGTAGGTATAATACGATCCTGCTCATAAAGCGTAATTTGAAGGGTTACCCCAAACCTATCGAATTTTCAAGAAGGTTCAAAATTGACGGGAGAATTAGACCTTATAGCAGAATCAATCATGATTGCAAGGCAATGTTAATTAGATACTTTTCTTTTCATTTCATGTATCATAACTGTCAATGAATTCACATAGTGTCTTCTAACCAAAAAAGGTTCCATTTTAAATCAACCTACCATTCAATGATTATTTCAAACTTAAAAATTATATATATATATATATATATATATATATATATATATATATATATATATATATATATATATATATATATATATATATATATATATATATATATATATATATATATATATATATACATATATATTTATATATA
>JARQZK010002307.1:0-42500 GCA_030704885.1 Cynegetis impunctata | reverse complement strand
ACAAAGTTTCAACCCTTTGGTACCAAAATTGCGCCTTCTATCGTGTGAACAAGATTTATTTCCCTGGGGGGTCAAACCCCCAACCAATTCGCATTAAAACCTATCCCATCCAATATATCATACGAAACTACCTACTCACAAACTTTCAATCCTATTGCTCCACAATTATGCCCTTTATCATATAAACATGATTTATTCTTTCCGCCAAGGGGTCAACCCCCCAACCAATTCGAACCAAAACCAATCTCATTCAAGATATCATACAAAACTACCTAGATACACACTCTCAACCCTATTGCTACAAAATTGCGCCTTCTATCGTGTAAACAAGTGTAACGTGTAAATTCTCCACTTAACCGCTACTACCGAACTATGCATTCAAATACCGTGATTCCTCGCTATAAAACGCCTGAATGAATGACCTGCGTACAAGAGAGTATGGATATAGCGTTGGATTTCCACGTGAAACACTCAATATCGTTCTCTTTAGCCAAATAACTGTTGAACAAGTAATATCGTTAACTAATAGAATTATATTCAATATCAATTGAACGTTTATTAAAGTTTATTGAAATTATTAAGTATCTGTGGCGTCTGATAGACGGTAAGTTATGAGAAGAAATATAATTATTTCGTATAAATACATTATCTTGAAAATCTGAATTGATTCCTTATTTAATTTTTCCGCCATTTCAAATTTTTTCATTTATCTATATTAAATTTTTATCTTTCAATATTGAAACAATCATCTCACATTTCTTAATTTAAAATATCTTTAAGTTATTTGCTTATTTCATTCTCTCAATTTAACACACGATTTTTGGCAAATTTCACGTGGTCATATCTTATGTTCAGTTTAATGTTGGAACATATACTGTCTTTCTAAGCATCTTTGCTTGAGATAAATCTGAATGTTACTTTGAATTGGCCATCGATACCCTACAGATATTCTTGGAACATATTAAGTTTGAGATTGTATGTTGATTTGCCCCGAATTATTTTAGCCACCTTGCTTAGAGCTAAAAGCCACATTGCCTGAAGTTGGAAATTCACATTACCTGGAGCCAATATCCACCTTATCTGGAGCTACCAAGAAAAGAGTTACAAAAAGGGCAGAAGTCAAGAGTACAATCCACCCAAGAAAAACGTCGACAGAATATATACTAAAACATAAAGATAAGTCTCATCAATGTATTGAGAAAACAGTAAATACCTTCATTTTACTTTGTTATTATTACTGAGAACAACCTAGAACGCTTATATATTTAACCAATCTCCCTGCTAGCTCGGGCATAAATATCTGTTAAAAGAGAGGTTGGTTACACAAGATTAATTTACTCAAATCAATAATGTTTCAAAAACTAATTTTTGAAAGTTTGGAACCCATTATAGAAGAGAATAACCTGATTGCGTCACATTTAATTTGGCATCATGATCATAGATCAAATCTACAGAATAACAGATACGATAAGAAATCGCTAGAAGAAAAAATGTTTGCTCTACCATAGTTTTTGATGTAAAGCAAGCTTTTGATAGAGTGTGGCACGAGGGACTCAAGCATAAATTGAGAAAGCTCTTGCCCAAGCAATATGGAGAATTATCATATATTTCAGTCAAGGCATTTAGAGCTGAGGAGGAAGATACGTATTCTGAAATGAAAGAAATTAAAGGCAGGGGTGTCACAAGGCAGTGTACTGGGACCTGTCCTTATATACACCAATGATATTCCTGAACTAATGCATGATACAATGGCCACCTCTGCAGACCATATGGCTATACTGGCTGTAGACAAAAATCACGAGAAAGCGATCAAAAACAAGTTAACGACTGGACAAAATGCTGAAAAATTAAATTGAACGAAACTAAATCCATTCATATCAACTTTACAAACACACGTGATCAACATATCCCTGTCAGTATAAATAATGCATAAATAACATATGATAATACTGCAAAATATTTGGGTATTACTTTGGACGTTAGGCTGCTCTGGAAGACCCATATAAAAAAATAGAGAGGAACTGGGTTTAAACTATAAGAAAATGTACGGGCTGTTAGGTAAACATTCTATCATGTCACCATACAAGTTACTGTTATATAAACAGAATCAATTAAACCAATATGGACATATGACATCCAACTGCTTGGTTGTGCCAAAAAGACCAATATTGATATCATTCAGCGTTTCCATAATGAAGTGTAAAGAAGCATTTTCAACTCTCCTTGTTACTTTAGAAACAGTGACCTGCGTAGAGATTCGAAAATCGAAACTGTTAACCAAATTATCGATTGATTTGTCAGGAGTCATGAACAGCGACTTCTTCCTCACGTTAATATTGAGGTCATCCAACTCCTTGACAATGCGATGGAAGTCACAAGACTCAAGAGGACCAAACCGTTTAAATTAGTTTTGAGTGTCAGTGCAAAAGCACAGTAAAGCGCTATTAGTGTATACGTAGTTATGTGTTTAAGTATTTAGACTAGAGCCTAAATATTGCTATTGAGTTAGACCTTAGTTTTGACTTTTTCTAGTAGTAATTTAAGTTTAATTTCTCATTGATCAACTGTTAATCAGATTGAAAGTATAATGTGAATAAATGAATATAATATTTACAATTAAAAAAAAAACATATAATTTATTTATTGATCGAATCATAGGATGGATTGCGCAAGCCCAGTACAAAATATGTATACAACTTAATTGAAATAATAAAAATCATATATTCGTATACATGTACAAAGGCTGCTGCGCACCGCCAGTCTGGCGCAACACGGCACTAGCATGTCGGGGTCATCGGCACGCGAACCCATATGTTTTGCCCCTACATAAAATCTCTGAACGAGGCTTAAAAAGTTTTCTCTTCAAAAACAAAATTAGAATGAAAACAATAAGTAAAAGGTGACCTGGTATTGATTTCATCAGCACCTTAAGAACTCGAATGAATATTTAAGTAGCTCTGCAATATCTCGTCCTACTTCTCCTCAAGTTAACTCAGCGTTTTTGAACTCTGCCCCTCCCCTAGGGGGTAGCGAGCACACTAAAAGGAGGGGGTGAACATATCCAAGAGAAAATATTATTTAGAAAGTGTTGCCAAACGTCAATCAATTTCCGTATTCTTCGTAATATGTAAGGTTTAAAATTAATGTTGTAGTGTAGGTTGAGAGCCGTAAAATTCAAAATACGTTATTATTGCTTATATTTCATTGTACGCGGGGCGACCAATGGAAGAAATTATTGAAAATCGGGCCGCTAACAGTGAAACGCTGAGTTAACTTTTTTAGATATTACTACCAAGTACCTATATGAAAGATCTCAAAAGTAAAATAATTCAAAGGAAAATAAAAAAATGTCAGATAAAATACTGCCAGTAGGTACATAGATGCAAAGTCTAACTTGTTTAAACGGTATTCATAGATGAAACATTTTACACTTTTTTGCTTTCTCTTAAGAAATACTCAGGAAACTATGACAATAAACTTGTTGGTCTAATCCATCAATTCAAAAAAGATATGAGCAAGTCATTCGAAAATTAAAATTTATCAAATAAATGTCGCATAGAAAATTCTTCTTGTCTTCACAGAGTAATGGTAAATAATTGAAGCATGTCAATTCACATCAATCAAATAACATTAGACAGCTCTTTGGATTGTTGATTTCATTCGATCTAATCAATTTTACACATTTGAAATGGAGAATCGCCAAATCTTTTATTCGCTACTTATACTAAATTATGAGTAGAGGTATACAGTTATCTTTAAAGTTCGTTAACTCAATCAGTGAATGACCACAGGAAATAATCTATCACAGAAGAAATATCTACTTCTATGATTTATGTCAGTGTGCTTTACTATATTTCTGATTTCGGCGGCAATAACGACATACAGCGCTCTACAAATATTTGCAGCGATAATTCATGAATTTCTAGAAAATTATGTTATAAATGTTGGTCTAAGCCGTTCACTTGAAATGAATTCAAACGAAAAAAATAATATGGAACTTAAAAACTTTCAAATAACTTATCAAGAGATCATCTTTTCATGAAGAAACTTCAACTATGTGATCTATGCTAGGATACACTAACATAATGCTTATTCTAACAGCACGAGAGACACCGCTCGACAAGCACTTCCAAAGATAGTTCGCAAAGTTCAACAAACGTAAGTTTGTTGAGTTTAGCCGTTCATCCAAAATAAATTTAAACAGGATAAGTGGCTTAAAAACTAATATATTTTTATGAAATTTGTATAACTCACCGAAAACTCACAAAATGAAAATGAATAATAGAAGTAGTGTTAGTTGGTGAAATATGATTTAATATTCCATGAATCTTGAAAAAAACTTTTCGAATTGTTTGGGCCGATAACTGGTGTAAATTAATAAACATATTAAAACAACGGTTAATAATAACAATTTACACATTTGAAGACTGGACATCATTAATGGGCTAAGTGCCACAAATTAGATTTTAAGTTATTAATTTTTTTTTGTTTTGTCAAAAAACTTTTGATAAAAAAACTGGAAACAAATTTTGTGTTTATTACCTAGGTTAAGATTCATAATTTTATTGCAAAAAATTTTGAATTCCCTTCCTCTTATGAATGAAAAATAATATTTCATTCAAAAAAACGTAGAACGTGCTAAGCGAGAGCTACCTTTATCAGTAAAAACAAGGTAAGTGCCAATTTAAGAAATGTCAAGCTATTTTGGTAATTTTTTCAAATAATATTATTTTATATTCAACTCATTTCATTAAGGGAGTTAAATATAAAATAATATAAATCGATTATTAAAAAAAATTAGGTAATTTTAAAAAAAACATGATTAAAAAGTGATTTATTTACATAACAAAATGATTACAAAAATACAAAGGTATTTTAATAAATTAAATCTTCAAAAAACTCTCTATTATCTTCCATCAAATAGGGCAGCATCTGTTGCAGATTCTTCTTCTTCTCTGCTGATATGTTGTTTTTACAGGGTTGTGATGGTAAAAGCAAGTCCTGATCTTGGCCGGCACATACATCTCATACCATCTGGTGGGCCTTGTTTGAACAACTATTAATGATCATGGTATTTAGCCCGCTTTTTAGGTTGTTGGCAATGACACTTAGCTTGCTTTTTCGGGTCTAACTCAATTTTTTATTTTTTGGCACTTAGCCCGTTATTGATGTCCAGTCTTCATTTATAAAAAGAAATACCTAACGCATGACGCACGTTTCGGTGGAACTTCACCTTCCTCAGTTGCTAATGGCAAACTAACTATGTTTCTCTGTTATATCGAAAACAAGAAATAAAAAAATGACAAATTGTGTAGAAGGGGTGAATAGAAAGATGGTTACAAATAATTATTAGAAGAGGAAAAACCAATTCTGAACTGCTAGTCAGGTAGTTCGGTAATTTTGAAAAGATTGAGAAGGGGGCTTGAAGTATGATCGATTTGGCTGTTCAATAGGAGACCGGAATGATTGTATTTATTTATCTGTAATGATTCTAAAAAATTATGTTTATTTCCCTCACTTTCAGCATTCAATATTTTACACACACACACACACACACACACACACACACACACACACACACACACACACACACACACACACATATATATATATATATATATATATATATATATATATATATATATATATATATATATATATATATATATATATATATATATATATATATATATATATATATATATATATATATATATATATATATATGTTCATATTTATGTATTTTAGAGTTGTTTACACGATAAAGGGCGCAATATTGAAGCAATAGAGTTAAAAGTCTGTAAATAGCTAGTTTCGTATGATATCTTGGATGGAATTGGTTTTAGTTCGCATCGGTTGGAAGGTTGACTCACTGGAGAGCGAAATAAATCTTTTTTGTATGATCAAGGGAGTACTACGATGAAAAGATTATCTCTAGGTAATTTTGTATGGGCCAGTTGGGCAGCAACAATAGATGAAATGAGGGATATGGGGATTAGCGAGTATCTGGTGAGGTGCACGGAGGACTACTTCCTCGGGAGAACCATCTCGATGGTTGTGGTAAACAGAAAATGTAGTATGGGTGTTCCACAGCGCTCAGTTCTGGGCCCAACATTATGGAACATTATGTATAACGGGGTCCTGAAATTGTGGTACGGAGAGGGCATTCACCCCGTCGCCTACGCCGATGACCTCGCCTTTGTGGTGGAAGCGAGAAGCCCGCAGGAGGCCAGAAGCAGAGTTGTCGACGCGGTGCGTAGGGCGCGCGGTTGGCTCGGCGAGAGGAGCCTCGAGGTGGCCGCTGAGAAGACGGAACTCTTGATAGTGAGGGGCCCAAGGTCTATTGGGCGTCTGACCTCCGACGTGCTTGGTACGGGGAGACTCCCGGTTCCCCAGATAAAGTACCTGGGTGTTGTGCTGAAGAGAAATTTGTCCTTTTCCGCGCATATAGCGCACATGGTAGACAAGGCCTCTCAGAAGCTGGTGGCTTTGCAGGGCATCCTCCCCAACGTGAGGGGGCCTCTGCATAAAAAAGGGGAATCCTATGCAGCGTTGTGCATAGTACGCTATTATACGCGGCACCAGTCTGGAGGGACGCCTTGAAGCATGGAAATCAGAGAGGAGCATGCATATCGATGCAGCGAAAGGGCCTTTTGAGAGTTGCATCGGCTTACAGGACGGTATCCGCCGAGGCAGCTCAGGTCATAGCAGGTTTCCCGCCATTTGATCTGATGGTGTCGGAGGTATGTTCCTTGTTCACCATCGGCGAACGGCTGCCTGGTAACAGAAGGAAGGCCAGGAAGAGAACCATCTCAAAATGGCAGGAAAGATGGTTGGGAGGGAGAGAAGTAGCAGCGTGGACGAAACGGCTGATCAGGGACGTGAGATTCTGGTACAGCTGCAACCACAGAAGAACAAATTATTACTTCTCGCAGTTCCTGAGCGGTCATGGCTCTTTCGGAACTCACACGCTGACGATAGGGAAGACAGACGGTGACTTGTGTGGGGAGTGCGGTACCCAGGACAGCCCTGAGCATGTGATTTGGCGGTGCGCCAGATGGAGTCGTAGACGAGCACGGATGATTGAAGGTCTTGGGGCCATGCCCGCGGTTGATGACATCATACAGGAAATGATAGATGATGAGAATACATGGAATGTCATTCTCGAGGGCATCACGGATATTATGAGGGCTAAGGAGGAGGAGGATAGGCGTGCCGAAAACCATGACTGAGGGAAAGGGTTTGTACATACATTTGTACATTCAATCACGTTCTAGGTTTTGTGTATTAGTTTAGGATTTTATGTTATTCAGGTAGTTACTTGTGAGTTGGTTTCTGTATGTGTGTTTGAAACTTCCTTCGCCGCTCCTGATGCGCCTGGACAAACATGTCTATTTTCCGAGAGTGATACAGATAGAAAAACCCCCTTCTAGAACATACGCGGGAGGGTATTAACTGTCGCGGAGAGGTTTTTAGTGGGTAGTACAAAATTAGCCATAAGATCTGCCTTGTGAGCCCCACACTCCCCCCCTGCCCAGTACACATCCCGCTGGGGCAGTGCGTAAATGCATATTCCTATCCGGAAAAAAAAAGGTAATTTTGTATGATATATTGCATGGTATTGGTTTCGCTTCGAATTGCTTGGGGGGTTGACGCCCTGGGCAGGAAATCAATCTTGTTTACACGATAGAAGGAGCAATTTTGGGGCCATAGTGTTTAAACTTTGTAGGTGGGTAGTTTCGTATGATATCTTGGATTGTATTCATTCAAAATATGAATTGGTTAGGGGGGTTGAACTCCCGGAGGAGGAAATAAATCTTGTTTACACGATAAATGGCGCTATTTCGTATCAATAGTGTTACAAAGTTTGTAAGTTGGTAGTTACGTATGATATCTTGGATGCGATTGGTTTTGATACGAATTGGTTATATGGACGCTCCGGGAAGGAAATGAATATTTTTACACGATAGAGGGCGCAATGTTTTTTTTCAATTTCGAACAAAAATCAGTATGCACGAATGAAAATTTAAACCGAATACGTTATGAAAACCTACTTTCCTAATGCAGCACGCTGCGATAAAGTTTTCACTATTGATTGGAAAGTTTCAACTTCTCTTCTGTAAATTTCTAAGTAAACAATGAACTAAATAAAGAAACACACTTAATTTATTCAGAAGAATTGTTGGATAAATGAGTTTATCAGTGACTATTTTCTGAATTAAATATTGTTAAACGTTTCTGTTATTTAAAAGTCCAAATATTAACTGAATTGATCTATAACACGAATTGGTGAATGTGATAAATGTATTTAATTTTCTCCTGGTGCCTGTCCAAATACGAAACACATCATCTACATAATCTTTCCAGAAAAAGAAAAGAAGAAATAGAGGTGAAGCCATTAATATTTGTTCACTCTCAGGAAGCCTTGAATGGTTTTTCAGTTCCAGTTTTGTTGATATTTTCTTCATTATTTCTTCCGTGGTTGTGGAAGGAAACAAATTGATGATATCAAAAGTATTCAGCGTAGATTGGAATTTTGAGATCTCTTGATTGGTTCATAAGCTCTAAAGATTTTTTCATTGCATATTTGGAATTATGTTCAATAAGAGTTGGTAAGTGTTGCTGAGAATTCTGCAAATATTGAATGCTGGTGCGTTAACGTGAGAAACAATAGCGCGCATAGAATAATCCTTTAGGGATTTTAGGTAAGCTCTATAAAATTAGTGGCTTAGAAAATATCTCAATTCATTCCATGGAGTGAATGAGGTCTTTAAGATCAAAGTATAGCCGTCATAGAATAGAAGTAGTGAACAATAGGAATTTTGGCGATTACTCCATTCCCAGTGTTTGAGATAGAAACAGCTTTCTATTTTTCATGGATTGGAGTGAGCTGCCATATTCCGGTTATTCACGACTATTGTGTGAGGAAATGTTGAATTCTCGGTGTGAAGCACACACAATCAGCTGTATTGGAAGTTCATTTGATTATTCCCAATTTTGAAAAATATTTCCTTGTGAAAATTCACGGAACGTCACTTTTTCATACGTAAAACAATTCCTATTTAATATCAAAGGTTCATCATTCAACAAAACACTCGATTTGAAATATTATAAACTGCATTTTATTAGATGAATCATTTATAATTTGAAAAATGATGAAATTTAATGAGGTTCAAATTATAAATCAAATAAAGTGAAACACTTGGCTTCATTACATTGGAATCTCCATATTAACTCGACATTCTGTTTCGGGCTACTAACCCATTATGAAGAGTATTCTTAGTTAGAAAACTCTTTATAATGGGTAAATAGCCCGAAACATATATGCGGAGTAAATACACCACCCTTAGAATAAAGCCAAAAGTTTTACTTTATTCCATTTATAATTTTTAACAATTTTGACAATGTTTGGCCAAGTGCTAAGCAAGCAGTCAGTTGATGTTATTAAATAATAAGAGTCCTTTGAATTATAAATAATATTTATATACTTCAATAAAATTCTCGTTGAGTTTTTTTTTCATTCTATATAACAACATGTGGATTACGCAGAATGATGGAAAACCTTCATGAAATAATGGGGACAAGACATATAACACATTGCACTGACCACTTAGCTAATGAGTTCTTCAATTTAAGCGGCACTCTTATTTTATTACCTATTTCTTTCTGTGAAAGTTTTGAATGTTTGTATATTGCTTTATAAGAATGAAGGAATAGCATTTAATGAATTACTATTATGTCATGTTCAATATTAATGAAAGTTCTTATCTGGCCATTCCGCAACCAAGAATTTTGTAATATTTCCTTCATCACAATCTGTGGACTCTTTGTTGATTAATTTACAGATATCTTTTCACTGAATGCGTTATCTGTAATAATGCGTTTGAATTTATACAATCATTATTTTGGAGGAAATAATATTTTCAGCGTGTACATAATATTTCTTTGCTCAGCAGTGTCGAAAAAATACGAGCAAGGCGTCATTCGATTCGGAATAGCATATAGATGTTTTTTGAAAAGAATAAATTTCCGCTCGCAAAAATTGTGAAAGTTATACATAATTTACCGAAAGAAAAAAGAGGAATTTGGTTTTTTGCAAATATTTCGAAAACTAATGGAGATTTTTGCTCCCTAAAAAAAGATTCAACAAGAGGAGCAAATTTCTAAGGAAGTCCCAACTTCCGGTACTGTAGGATCAATATTCATAATTCACTCCGAGTGGTGAAAATACGCCCGAAAAGGAATAAAAAATCCAAAAAAATTTTATTTTTCATTGTTTCATTATAAATTCACGTAGTTGCAACGTTAAAAACTTCAATTATTATTCATGTAAAAATCTTCCGATTCTCTTTGTTACTTAAAATGTTTCAAACAATAGGGTATGCAAATCTGGAAGATAATTTTCATGCAGCTTCCGATAATAAAATACGGATCATTTAAATTTAAAAAAAATTGTTACTTCTGTTTTGCAACTATGTAAATTGTTAATGAGAAACTAAAAAATTAAAACATTTTTCATCAAAATATCTCAGTTTTTACCTTCAAGAAACCACTGACACTGTTCTTGTGTCACACCAAGTGTAATATTGCATTCATAGTTATGGTTGTTGTTATATGATTTCATACATAACTGAAGCAAACTAGGCACCTCTATTTAAATTTGTATGAAATGAATAATTTATATTTTTTCATACAATGAAGGCTCGTTATCATATGATATAAATCCACTGATTATTACGATCACATTTATTATACATCCATCGTTATTCATGAATGAAATTTGTTTTCACGAATTGATTTTGATATTTTTTATAACTTATATCACATTATCAGATTAGGTTTATCGTTTGATTTTAAATTGAAATATGAATCGATGACCTAATTCAATCAACAGTTTATTTAAAAAAATGAATGTTTGGGTATATTCAAGTTTTGTTGAAAAAAAACTTTTACATGTTTTATGTTCATCAATTTCTAATAGTATACGGTAATATTGAACAAGTAACATTAGTGATTGTTTATCACTGTATATTAATAACAAATAATAAATACATCACATCTTTTTATGTTCATATCCTCTAAAAGATTTCATTTTATATATCTAAATAGTTATATACTTGCTACTGACACAATAAAATCGTTAATTCAAATAACGTGCTCAATTAAAATTAACTTCATTTTCAGAAAAAAACATATTACGAATATCATAATATCTTTTTTTTTCAATAAGTATATAGAATTTTGAGCAAAAACTTTAGCTTTTGCGAAAAACTAAGATATTGTGATATATTTGACCTTTACTTTGTAATGTAATTTTCACTTGATTATACAGTTACAAGGCGAACGACAGCTGTTCGCCGGAGAGCAATAATGGGTGTGAGTTTTTTTCTTTTAAAAACTGATTCTGAATTGTATTGAACACTGATTTAAATCAAATTTTATTTTATGAGGGCGCCAATTAGTTTGAGTCTAATTAAACTGATTTCATTCGTTTTAAACTAATAAACTCACGAATGACAAAAAAATATGATAAAGAAATAATACAATAAATGGGAACTGAATCTTTACAACTGAGATATATTTATTTTCCTGATGTTCGGAAACAGCATTGGTACTCACTTTGAACAATGGTTACTATAGAATGTTGGTGGAGACGTTAATTCGGAGATGGTGATGTCTTCGACTTTTAGAATTGATCCAGTAATCGAAATGAAATTTGAAATCTTCTTCTAAACAACGCCGTGGAATACTCAAAGTTTTCAAGTATGTGGAAGTCAAATAAAAAAAAAATCCTGTGAAGCGATTCACAGAAATTTTGTGAAAAAACAAAATATCGTCTTGACACTCACCTTTTAGAAAGGGTTTTTCTTCAAAGCACAATTTTCCATATCAATAATAGAATAACGAGAAACTAATTTTATTCGTACAAATCCTTTTAAGAGACTATTATACTGATTCGTTATTATTATATTCTTCTCTAGCATATCAAAACTCGAATTAATTCTTGAAATAGACAAAGGATTTCACTTAGTCGTTTCGCGATAAGTTTTTATACATATTTTTTTCTGTTAAATGCGCAACCGTCTCGAAATCAACATCTCCCCAACTTTTAATTGTACAGAACTCTGTAATACAAGTGTAAATATTTCGATCTAATTATTGTTTCTTAATACAGATGGTACAGTCTACTACCAAACATAATGCTGGAGGAATTTGATCTTAAAAATAAATTCAAAGCGCTGAAATAAACCATTCAATATATTTGATATTTTCTTAATGCTACAACTTATCGTTTTTAATAATATCGGTTTTTAGTTCACATGAATATATCAACATTATTACTACTGAAAAAATTATACACTCCATCAGTTGACTTCCAACATAAGTTACGGTTTTGGTGTTTCATCTACTCTATTATATATTTAATATTTTTGCTAGCAATCTCTCCAATACTTTCCGTATATGGCTACATGCTATTGGTTGCTACCTATTCCATGAAATAGGTGTTGGGACTGAATTATTTTTTATTGTCTGATGAAGTTATGGGAACATCGTGAAATATTGGGATTTTATACATATTTTTGTTATGTCAAGATTTATAATTTAATACATATTTTCCTTGGACGCCTATGGAATAAGTTGTGCTTTGTTTGAATTTATTCCTGTGTGCCTACTTTAGGGTTGAAAATTGAGGAATAATCCTTATCTGACTTTGTCATCATTATATTTTGGTGTCTTTTGAAGAAGAAGATTGTTTTCTCAAACGTGTTTCCTAACCATTGCTTTTTGTTGATGTACTTTGTGTAATTGTTCATTATTATTGCTCTTAATAGATTTATCTCTTCTTCTGGTGGTGGAAAAATTCAGCAAATGATAAAGAATGCGTGAGAAAAATCTATAGTTTCATTTAGTGAGTTGCATTTAGTGTCTATTGATAAAAATTTGTATATTTTATATTGATTATCTGTGAAAGATGAATTAAAAATTTTTTTAAATTCCATATATTCATTTCATTTTCAGTTCAAGTTTTTTTTCTTGTAGAAATGATTGATACGATCAAATTTCTTATTTTATACTTGTTTTTTGAATGTGAATTTTTCACATAAAGTCTGGTATTTTTGATATTTTAATATTGATATTGAAACAATATCTTACGTTAGAGACGCTTTTTTAACTAGCCAATCTTAGACTAAAACTGTTTATTTTGCCGAATTACTTGAAAAACAATTCTTATTACAATTCATAACTCATTACTATTCGAAAAAATGGACTTCCTCGCGATTATGAAAACCGATAATATTTGTCCCACATACAAAAAGGAGAAACAAAAAAGAATTAGAAATTAAAACAAAAAAAAACAAGAAAAATGAACAATACGACAGGTGTTATCCAGGGGGACAGGGGTTCTTCTAGCTCGCTTAAGGATTGAGGGAGGGGATTGAGAATATTATAAGCACACACCATTTCCGAAAACTTTGGTCGTTGGTCAACCCACGACTCCATATTCAACCGAAGAAAAACAATAAAAATTGAACAAACAAATGAAAGTTATCTAAAAAATTTTTAAGAAGAATATTTTATCTTAAAAAACTACGTTGGTTTTCTAAAGGTTTTTGCTTAATACGCTTCAAGAAATCCTTTGGTTTTGAATTTTTTCATGCTTTATCAAGTTATTTCACATTTTAATGACCAAAAAGGTTAGTGTCCACTCATACGCTGCAGCTCGGTTTCAAAATATGCTGATTATTTGCTGTTCTTTGCGTTCGTTTTAAAGATAAATCAATCCCTAATCTTGCCCAGTACCGTGTCAGATTGAACATAAAAATCTGATTTGATTGCACTTTTAGTTAATTAAGACGATATGTCATTCACACTGTGAAATTTGCGGATACGAGTATCTGAATAAAGATCTTTTGCTTTGACTAATGTAGTAGATTAATCAGCTATCGAAGCACGAACATAAGTGATCTTGACGTTGTATCAAACGTTATTTGTGCAATAAGGCATGCAAAGATCAAAAATAAATTGTGTACAGCAGAAAGTTGTCATTCGTGATTCTGGACTCTCGAAAATGACCACCTTGCATCTTCATTTCATATCAATTGCATTGAAAGATATTTGAAATAGGACGAATTATATGACGCAAATACTGAAACCATATCTACAACTATTACATAAGTTTCAAAATGAACAATGAAGGAATGGATTCTTAAATATGAGCGAGTTTATCAGAACATTTCATGTGTCGGATCATGACCATCGAGAATTTTGGAATCAAACTAACGCCGATTCAATAAAAACCAAACTATAGAATTGTTGGAGTAAGTAAAATGGAACATAATTCATCATTAGTTGCAAACAGTTTGCCCAAGAAAAGTAAGCATGTCAACAGTAGCAAGCGCGTGCCACGAATACGTATAAGTCAAGCTCAAATATCATAAACACGAGAATGTTACAAATGTGAGGAAACCGGCCATTCTCGTAATCAATATCCACTCCCACATGAAAAATCATAAGAGAAAATACAGATTAACTCTTTGAACGATGTTTGTTGAAGCAGACATCAATAAATGTGATTGATACGTGAAAATGAATGTGAAAGAGAATTGGTAGAATATAGAATAATCCGCTGTATTGACTGACCTCACTGAAAGCTACAATATTTATTTAAACAAACGTATTTGTTATACATAGAGATGTGAAAATCATAATGAACGGCAATTACAAGATTATCGTGAAGAATGTTTTGTGCGTGATCAGTTTTTTTACTAACCTCTTATAATTCGGTGAAATGATGAAGAATGGAAACAGTGCCATCTTACAGCCCATAAAGTGCCTCATGTGTAACAAATTAGGTGATACAGTTGCGGAAAAAATTATTTCTTCTCATGTTTACTTGTGCCATGGAGACTTCAACTAATTCACTCAGATAATTGTGGTACCACGAAGAGTAGTTCAATAAGAGGTCAATTTCCTAATAACACAAAGTGAAATATTAAGTAATATTAAGGAAGTCAAATGAATCTTTAGTAAAAAATGAACATCTTGTGAAGTGACAACGAGTGTGAGTATTGCAGCGAATATTTCCTGGAATTCGTTGAGGTCTACTTTGGGAAGCTGATTTTCAATAGAAATTTTTACTGCAGATTCTTCAAAAATAGGTAGGCAGCTGCCAGCTTTGAAAAGCTTCATACGAGATTTAGTCTGGTGAAAAGTCACAACAATCATGTGAAATAAAAATTCGAAGAAACGAAAACCTGTGTGATATTGTTGTTACCTACAGGTTTATAGAGCTTATGGTCTTGTGGAAAAAGCACAATTAAAAGGAATGTAATGGTTCTAAAAAACAAAGAAGAAGATCATGGGGATAAAATCATTATCTATATAGAAAACTCTAATAAACTGGGTGAGGGCATGAACGGAAGAGTATAGAGTTAATTTAGTCGACGATTCAAGCTCAGATTTTCCACATATTGAAGATGATACTCTGTAGTCCGAAACAAAAGGAGAATTGTATAAAGAAAATACTCGACAATGAGCAGAAGTAACAATGTTTCCAGTGAAAATAAAATAGACCAAAGCGACAAAGATAGAAATCTGGGCAATTTGCAAGTACCTTCACATGAAGTGGTTATCACGGACCCTGAGAAACGACACTAGTCCATGAGTAAGAACTATATAGTAATTTGAAAATGAGTTCAGTGGGCGTTTCGATAGGTCTTGAGTAAATTAGACAACTTGACAATAAAGTGAGATATCATGCGAGATTAGAAGTTTCACGAAAAAACTGTTACGGTCTATAAAGAAACTTCAATTGAATATTTGACTTTGTAATTATTATTTGCTACTCACTAAGATGTTAATTTCTTCATGGTTATTTATAAAATATCCCTTCAATATATTTCCTTGAAGGTTTTTCTGTGACAGTTTCATATGAAGATTAATTTTTTCCAATACGCATGATTCATAATCTCAACTTCTGCTCTACAAGGCATATGTGAATGTCCCTCACGGTTCACCAGCTTTTATACCTCACACTCTATTTCACTCTACGTGAATTTTTCACTCATTAATTACAATTTATTGCACCTACTCCCAAATTTATTACAGTTGCAGAACTCAAGTTATGAGGTTGTGGTGTAAATAAGTCTAAAGCTGCATCACTGTGATTGATTACAATTAATAAAAATCAATTACAACCATTTTCGGCCTCATAACAATTCCACAATTCCAAAAAGTAGGCAGCGCATCGAAAAAATATGACAATAACACATAAATGTAAGGGTATTCATTAAACCTATTACAATCGCCGACTATGTTTATGGATACTAAAAATGTTCAGCAGGATTAAGAAAATAATAACAAAGTAGCTGCAGGTGAGTGGGGTAATATAATAATTGATAAGAATTTTCACGAGACAAAATATTAAAAAATTATCCAGAATATGATAGAAATACAGGGTTTTCAATTCATTTAAATAGCCTAATTGGTTTTATCGATATAAAAAATATTCAGCAAGATCAAGACAATAAAAACAAAGGAGCTGCAGGTGAGTGCGGTAGTGTGATAGAATTTTCAGGCGAGAAAAATTAAAGAAATATCGAAAATAAGAAAGAAATACAGAGTTTTCAATTCATTACTCTACCTCACTCACCTTCATTTGTATGTATCGATAAAACCGAGTGGGCTATTGTAGTAAATTGAGAATCCTGTGTCTCTATTTTATTTTCGATAATTCTATAATTTTTTGTCTCGTGAAAATTCTTATCAATTATTACACTACTCCACTCACTTGCAGCTCCTCTGATATTATTTTCTTAATCCTGCTGACCACTTTTTGTATCGATAAAACCGAGTGGATTTATGTGATGAATTGAAAACCCTGTATTTCTATCATATTTTCGATAATTTTATAAATTTTTATCTCGTGAAGATTCTTATCAATTATTATACTACCCCACTTACTTGCAGACCATTTTTGTATCCATAAAACCGAGTGGGCTATTGTAATAATTGAATATCCTTATATTTATGTGTTATTGTCATAGTTTTTCGAAGCGCTACTTATTTTTTGGAATTGTGGAATTGTAATGAGGCTGGAAATGGTTGTAATTCATTGTTATTAATTGTAATTAATTGTAATTGATCACAGAAAAGCTTCTGAATCAAAAATAATTAATATGGTATAAGTGTGGTGCAGACTTACTGTACACCACAACTTGATAACTTGAGTTCTGCCACTGTAATAAATTTGGGAATAGGTGTAATAAATTGTATTTAATATGTAAAAAATTCACGTGAAGTGAAATAGGTTGTGGGGTATAAAAGCTGGTGCACCGTGAGGGATATCATATGTGAGGTCTGGAATAGTAATGGTTTGAATGCCTTAGACAATGCATTTTCTTTATTAGTGGAATTCTGGATTTCCATTGCCTATAAAATGTACTTTACAAACAATGGAAGCCCAGAATTCCACAAATGAAGGTTTGGAATAGTCATTACTTCTTTAGTACCATTTAATTTCAGACTAAGTTAGAGCAAACAAGTCATTTTCCGTCATGAAATCGGATTGCGATCGTACGACTAAACAGATTTACTTTTCCTATACGATTTTATGACTCTTCTCTCCAACTTATATATATATATATATACATATATATATCTATATAGATATATATATATATATATATATATGTATATATATATATATATATATATATATATATATATATATATAGATATATAATTGTTAAGGTTAGACGACTGTCTAAGTTAAGGGAGAAAATGCTTAATCAGGTATGCAGTCTTAGGGCTAATTAAGAGAAAACTCTTGTTTCTGTTCAAGCTTTCGAGTCTTTATTGGCTCTTCATCAGGAACTCTACAATAATAATCATAAAGATATAAACAACATTAAGAATGCCTCTAAAAAGATATTACTTACGAAAAATGAGGTTGAACTTAACAGGTGGAAACCGTATAAACTTTTCGCCGACATCAAAAAGATAAGGTTAAAAACCAATACGTGTCACAAAGTAAAATTAAATAATAACATGAGATAGTGTAAAATGACAAATTATACAAGAAAACGTGAGAGAGGACCGTTAAAACTTTACTTAAAAAGAAAAATGCGAGAAAGAACTGCCAATTGACAAGTGACGCAGCAGCGTGGGACGCCGTTAGTCGTCTATGGAAAATAAAACAGTTGACAGATTATTGCCTACCTTAAGAATCCGATGATTAGTAAGGTGTGCCAACCCATGGAAAATCACTATGAAACAGAATGGAGAAAAGAGTTTTCAGTTGGAAAAGGGAGGTTTAACAGATATGCATAAAAAACACTAAGATTAGCGATATCAGTCCTGGCATTCATAGCATTAGGTTCTCTAACGATGGAGGACATTTCCAGGAAACATCTCTTTTTTAAATTAGATTTATGCTCCAAGACACTAATACCACCATAATCAGGAATGTGATCCTCATCTAAAACGTGTTTTGCTAAGGTGCAAGTAATTTTTGAACTTCTAACATCTCCCCTATGTGAGCAAATTCTGTCCTTAAGCTTCCGTTTAGTTTGACCAATATATTTGAGGTCGCATTGTGAACAAGGTATGCAATAAACCACATTAGATTGTTCTAAAATTGGGTCCCTATCTTTTAACTTTGAAAAAATACTATTAACAGTGAGTTGATTTTTGTAAGAAATATTAATGGAGGGAAATCTTGAAAAAATTTTCTGAAGCTGTGAACCATTGAATGATTATACGGTAACGAAAAAAATAATTTAGAGTTTTGTGATCTCAGATCAGGTGGAACATTGTCCGAAGGAAAAACGTCAATGGTAGCTCTCCTGAACAATAGTCCATATACCAACTTACTTGGATAACCGCTATTAACAAAAAGATGTGCAAGTTTTTTCGGATTTAGGTTGCGTAAGGAGGTGTGGCTGGTTCTCAAAACTCTGTTTTTCATGCCAATCACGAGGTTGATTTTCTGTTTGTGTTGGTGGTAAGAATCATAATGTAAGAATCTACCAGAAGCACCTGGTTTGGTATACCAACTTGTTATGATAGAATTGTCACTCCTTCTGATAACTATAGTAACCAAGAAGGGGACGATGCAACCTTCATCATCCAACTCAATAGTAAACTGCAATGACTCATGATACGAGTTAAATACCAACAAATCCTCCTGCAATCTATCCTGAGGGACACTCAAAATAATATCGTCTACATACTTTTTCAAAAAAGGAATATTAAAAGGTAACTGGTCTAAACAAGATTCAATGAGATCATCCATGACATATTGCGAAATAATAGGAGAAACTGGACTACCCATAGGCATGCCCAAAATTTGTTTATAAAAATTATTGTTAAAACTAAAAAACTAAAAACTGTGGTATCGTACAAAAAATCTATCAATCTGAGAAAACAATCCTGTGGAATGTTGCAATGTAACGAAATCTCATTACAATGCTTAACAATGCTAGTCTTTGCTAACACAACAGAGATATTATTAAAGAGGGGAAACAACATCCAAACTGAAAATTGTTGTAATCTTGAGGGAGTTGGAATTCATTAATGAAGGAACTAAACTGAAAAGAATCTTGAACGAAAAAAATTATTATCAGAGTTATATGAAATTGTGAGTATATTAGTGACAAGCTGAGCTATACCTCTATTAGGGCTATAAATATCCAGAAATGATGGGTCTAAGTTGTAAGATAGGTTTTTGTGGATCTTTGGAAGTCCAATAAAAATTATTGCAAACACCATTATAACTCTGTAATGGGAACCTTTCCCCTTGGGGATCCAACCCCTCTTCTCCAAGTCTGATACTAATTTATTAGCCCTTCTGCTGAATGGTACCGGAAGGGTCTCTATTAAGTGGATGGTAATAAGTTGTGTCACTCAAGATGTTAAGTGATAGAGAAGTATACTGTTCATGTGTGATGACAACACCGTGACTTTTCATCTTATCAGATTGAACTACTCTCAAGTGGGGGTTCTCTCTCAAAAATCTTCTACACTTATAGTAACTATTCCTAAAACTCTTATCAGAAGAACAACCATATATATATATATATATATATATATATATATATATATATATATATATATATATATATATATATATATATATATATATATATATATATATATATATATATATATATATAGGGTATCCTAATTGCCATGGGCCACTATTGCTATCTCGGTAATTATAAGAACTACAAGGTTGGTCAAATTATACAAACCGTGCAATTTTAGGAGGACATTGAAAAGTTTTAGATTTGAAAAAAAAACATCTATCTCGAGCTACGGGGGTTTTTCGAAAAATAACTCAAAATTTTTGATCGAATATCTCAAAAAGTATAATTTTCACAAAAAACAAGTGAAGGAAAAAATTTATGCATTCTAGACGTTCTTTAATTTGGTATTTTTCAAGGAAATTTGGTTCGTCTAGTTCTCGAGAAATTACCATCAACTCACTTTTTTTGAAAACGGACCTGCATTTTTTTTCCATTTCTTAAAAAAACTTTTTTTCTGATTCTAACGATGTACCATATGTTCTTATTTGTTTGCGTTTCAATGATAAAAAGACAAAATTCAAGTTGTATTGAGTTTTAAAAAAAATTTGAACATCAGAGGTGGCTTAGACTACCAAAAAAAAATTTTAACAACATAAAAAGACTGTTGCAGCGTGTAATGAAAGAAACTGTCAATCAAGTTTTCAAACATTCAAACTTGTTACCATTTAATTAAATTCAAGTTATGTAATAAACCTTAAAACTTCTTTATTCTTTAAAATTACCTTTGCCAAAATTCAAAGTGGATTATACATACCTAATGCATTTGTTTCATCTTCCCCATTCTCTGCCGATACAGTTGTTCTCCGTTCTGAAAGATTATTAAATGATCCGTATTATAGCAAATTTCGCTCTAGCCTTGTAAAAATTATTCGATTCGGTAAGCGCCCTTCGGGGTACGAAATTTAACACTTTTGAAGAGCTCTTTCAGTACTTCGAAATGCTTTTGCTCAACAAAAAAGTAAATCTAATTTTTCTCATTTGAAAACGCTACCATGTTGATTTAAACTTACTCTTGCACGACACATGTTACGGATCATAGGCTTTTACAAGCAATTGTTTCTCTTCGCTCTATGATTCAACCTATGATAAAATGCAAAAAGTGCCAAATAAATTGAATAATAGTTTTTTACCTTTTAAATAAAAACGAATTTAAATATGCGAAACATCTTTGAAATCAGAAAAAAAAGTTTTTTTTACATTTGGAATGAAAAATGCAGGTCGGTGTTTAAAAAACAGAGTTGAATGTGCTCTCTCGAAAACTAGACGAACCAACTTTCCTTAAAAAATACCAGCTTGAAGAACGTCTGAAATGCAAAAATTTTTTTCCCTACTAATTTTTTGTGAAAATTATACTTTTTGAGATATTCGATCAAATAGTTTTGAGCAATTTTTCGGAAAACCCTCGTAGCTCAAGATAGAAATTTTTTTCTCAAAATCTCAAACCGGATTGTCAATTTCCTCCAAAAAAACTGCACTAATTTGACCAACCTTGTAGTTATTATAGTTACCGAGATAGCAATAGTGGCCCATGGCAATAAGGACAACCTATATATATATATATATATATATATATATATATATATATATATATATATATATATATATATATATATATATAGTTTCCTTGGAAAGTTATCTTCATTTAATTTACATTGTATTAAAACTTTTTCAGATATCAATTTTTCGAAATACATATTTTGTATTTGTAAAGTATAAAATCGGATTGAGGTCGTAGGACTCAATATACGATTTTCTGACTCTTCTCTCCAACTTGTATAATAGGAAATGGAAATTTTCTGCCCTAACGCGAAATCAACGAATGAATACATCCCATCGAGTCATTACTTTCTGAGGTTCTCACTTCGGTTCAGAATTCCGCCATTTCGTCACTTTGATTTATTGAGTTATCCATGATTCATTCCTTATAATGGGATATCGGCTCAATTTCCCCAGTACCTGTTTAGAAAGACGGGATATATTGTTCAGTTGATTAATGATTGTAATGGAAACTAATGCTGTGCAACCCGATTTCAGCAGTATTTAAATCTAACTGAAAACAAATTCAAGTAAATCACATGCAGTGGTGGCCGTAACGCGCCTGCAGGGGGCCCAACAGCTAAGGGGCCTCCCGACAACAGCGCAAACATTTTAATTTACATGATTTTTTTTAACATTAAAATGATTTTTGAATAGATAAGGCGAAAACAAAACAAATGCATGTGTCATTTGTTTCGTCGCTACAGTTATATTTTACTCTACTCGTTACCGCAGCCGCAGCTGAGCTGACCTTCTCAAAACTGATGCTGATAAAATCATATTTGAGTACGATGTCACGAATGCGCCTCAATGAACTTGCAATTTTGAACATTGAAAATAAAGAAAGACGCAAGGTAGAGTAATAAAAAGTTGTAGATAAATTTCTATTGTTTAAGAAAGCTCTGTCTTTCAGTTTTACACGAAATGGACTTAATTTTATTTGAAACTGGGTTTTTAACACTGATATTTCATAGGTATCTACCTAAAGTGTAGAATTAGCATGAATATCTTTTAATTTACGCCTTTTGAAATTAATTAAAACGAATTAGTTCTTAGAAACAAAATAATTAAATAATTATTTTACTAAGAAAAGTGTTTGCGTTTTCATACATTAGGTATGGGGGTAGAGGGTGGTTGGGTATAATTTTTGTTAGGTATCGGGGCCGGAAGGTGCCTGAAACACTGTTTCATACTACAAATTCGTCCCACGACGTGTGCCTGGCTGCCGGCACATTTGGTGGAACAAGTGCCTGTATGGAAACAGTCGGTAGCATGTCGCTGAACAGAAAATTACGAGACTTATGTGCCAGCCCCTCTTGTATATGTTCTCGGGACGTGCTTGCTTGAACTCTTTTCACTCCTGACCTAAGTCCAACAAAGAGTTGCTCAATTACTTGCCTTATTATGCGGTATGATTATAAAAAATTTCATATATTTCTTGTGTGTTTTTGACACCCTGTATCTTGAAAACGAAGGAGTTTCGACCCGCATGTTATATGAATTTTGTTCTTGTTTTGACCTCCTCTATAGCCCAATAGAATTATTTTACTGAATTTTTTTACACCCTGTATAGTACCTGTATTATTTACGGTCGTGATAAAGACATAAAACTAAAACCAACATCCTTTATCATGCACGCGCAAATCACTCCTTTTCTTTTCTTACTTTATCAAAACTGCTGTGGTGTCATATAAACACTTATAGGTATTTTTTAGCTGATCGATATGTGTATATTACAATCCACTCAGCTAGCAGAGCTTAAATTTTATATCTAATCGTCACGTAGCCAAATATTTATTGCTACGTGCCAACAACTAATAAGGGCCAAACACTTGCATGTGACAGCTCAAATGCAGTTAAGAATGTTGTACTGCGTTACAGCTGAGCGCTTCGCTGTATAGCAGTAAGAAATTGAATATTAAAAATGGCGAATTAATATTACATTATTTACCCTGTCACAGCATAAGGCTCAGCTGTACCGTAGTAAGCAATGTATTTACGCTTTCGGGATATGTTAGAACTGAAACGTAACTTGAGGGGCCCCAGAACGATTCTCACGGGTGGGCCCCCGATTGCTTACCGCCACCACTGATCACATGACGACAAGCAGGTTTAGTACTGCGTTTTTAATTAAGCTAAGGTGCTAAATACCCTCGCAAATTCACCTGTTAAGTCGATAGTTAAACGGCATGGAAAATGCAGAACGAAATTGTCAGGCAGCTGCGGGACTTCGATTAATGAATTCGGACAGGTCGATTAACAAACGGTGTAGATATATAAGTTTATCGTCCACTTATGTTCACAAATCCCTGCGAGAAGACTATAAAATGTAAACTGAGTTAATATCGGAGCATTTCAAGTAACCTACCTAATTCTTCTGGCGCGAGATAAATTTTATCGTGCAGAAAAATCATTAGACGAAACGCATCGTAAATGGGCCCCCCGGTTGAGAAGCTTTGTAGCAACTTGCGAGTTTGACAAATATAAATTACCAGGATGCTACAGGATTTATTTGCCATTGGTTAATAGTGATTCGATCGAAAATAAGTTACTGGAGAAGAAGAGATGATCAAATTTGATATCGTAGTAGCAATTGTGGTAGGTAGTCCAAACTGGTTGTTAATTTTCAAAACTATTCAAAACGTATAAGAGAAAATATATATGTAAGACAGTAGAGAACGCTAACAGTTTCAACAAGAATCAACAAAGTCACTTTTGGAACGCGAAAATCTACATTGTATAAAATAACTTGAGTCGGTTATATTTTCTCTCAGAGAATACAACTGAATTATTGTTAACAAAAGTTCAGCAGTTCTGAAGAATAAATTACTAATCCATCGGAGGAAGCCACTGTGTGAAAATATTCGAGTTGAACATAGGCAATTTCATATATCACATAGAGTGAACAGACAAAATTCTTCAATTATTTAAAAATTACCAAACAATCTTTCAGAAGAGCTGGTTATATGTAACTTTCTATAACTCACCGTTGCATTATGAATGCAGATTTTGCGTCGTGAAATACTCATAACCAGCTATCTTCGAAGATTGTTTGATAATTTCTAAATTATTGAAGAATTTTCCTTACCATATATTATATATTAAAAAATTGCCTATGGTCAACTAATATATTTTTCGGAAATATCCGAAAATCATACAATATAAATTGTCAAAATACTTGGTGGATGTATACACCTAATTTAAAATATAACCACCGAATAGTATTCTGCCTTGTAAAGCCGCTCTATGAAGAAATTTGGAACCGTCGTAAAACTGTAGGTCCCTTCTATTCGTTTATCACTCTATCACGCACAACGCGAATAGTTGTAAGGGTAAGGCACTTGAAGAAGATTGCTTGCCTGAAGAAAGGTATTAATTCCAAAATCATAAAATTTATACAATTGTTCTTCAGTTTTATTTATTTTAACTGAAAATTCTATTTCAGGTGCCAAAGTTCCATTTCCGTTATTCCATTTCTTAAACCAGAGATACTGGGCAAAGAAAATTTTAAATTTTGTTGGCATTCCTGAAACAACTGATTATATTCACAATTGATTATAATTGAAGAATGATGTAGATAACTATTGTCTACTGAAGAAATGAAGGGGAGGTCCAGGGTGAACTGAACAAATGTAGTATTTAGCGTTTTGAAAATTTTCATCAGTGTGTTCCGAAATCGTGAAAAAATGGAAAAAGTATTTTGTAATTGAGTTCATAATAAGGGTATATAGTTACCTGAACACTAACTGACGAAATGAATTTTTATTGGAAAATGAGTTCCTTATAGCACGTTACACTCCAGATACTTAACGAATGGAAGCTAGGCCTAAAAATGTGTAACCGTTACAGAAAAAGTAACTAGCTCGTCAGCTTCATTCGTGCATATGGTTATGTGTTTTTGCAGGCGATCATTTCTACGTGGGTGGTCAGTTGAGTATCAAAGACGAATAAATTCAATATGTGAATTGAAAACTAAGGTATATTTCTTTTTTAAAACATAGAAATATTTTCCTGTTTTTACACTGTAATGTGTAATGTTAGTTTGTATAGATTGTTTTCATTTAATTACTTCACAACTTTGTCAACTCATGTTATTGTGCCTGTAATTTAAAATATTATCTCTTCTGAGGTGGTAGACATTTTTATTTATGCCGAACCCGCCATAAACAATCTCATGAAATAATTTTCAGGGCACGAATTAGTTCTCAACATAGGGAAGGAAGATTGCGTGATCTTTACTTATGGCAAATCTGAAACTATCATCCCTGGCAATATACTTTTAAATGACTGTGATATAAAAATTAATGTCTCTGCTGAAGTTTTCGGCATTCACATTGATTCTCATTTAAAGTGGAGTGCTCACGTGGATAGTCTGGTAAAAAGGTTGAACTCTGTCTTATACACCATTTTTGTCTTAGGTTCGTTCAAAAGTTCTTCTTGCTGTTTTTTTATCGAACTTTCAGTCATTAATGTGTTTTGTATATTATAATATAATAATTTGGGGAAAATTCTTATCTTCCAAGTAGAATTTACGATCTCAAAAATCGGCCATGAGGTTAATTTTCAACCTCGGTTTCTGGAAATCTTGTAGAAATCTAAGTCAGCAGGGGCGTTGAAGTTTTAAGGACTGTACAATTTCAACTTGTTTCAGTTCTTGTAGAAACATCAACATTATCTTAAGGAAGCACTGATCGAAAATAATACCCGTAGGCAATGAAATAAACCCAATTTATTCGCTGTTAAGGAATATACAACCTTTGAATAATTTTAAAGCATTCAGGAAAAGTTTATCTACATTTATTTCAAATTGTGAGCCATATTATATAGATGAATTCATTCTATATTATGAATCTATAAATAATTTTAGGATGATGGATTAATCTGCTTGTTTTGTTTGTGTGATTTTGTATTTTGCGATTTATTTGTAAGTTTTTGACGTTTTTCCCAATATTGTTGTTTCATTGGTTTTTGTAATATTTTCAATATTTATGAAACAAATTTCTATTCTATATCATAGAAAATTATATTACAGTTCTTAAGGCCAGACCTTATTAGTAGATGATTGGTGGTTATTTTGCTTATTAAAGAAATCCCAATGAAAAAATATTGTCTATTAGTGATGTAACCGTGAAATGGATAGCTAACTCAACCACCAAAATTTCAAATAAATTCATTCAACTATAGATTGGCCTTTGTTACAATCAAAACAGTAATGCTATGTTAGGTATGTATCCAAGGAGAAATCTAATAAATAAATAAAACTCTTCCTTCACTATTCATATTCGAATCCGTCTGTTTGGTTCGCAAACACATTCATAACTTTTCAGAAAGACCAAATCATAGATATCCCACAAGAAATTCAGATACCGATATTTATTTAATAACGCCCACCTCCCTCTTAACAAAAAACTCCTTTACCTATAATGCCGGAAAGTTATACAATCATCTACCATTGGAGCTAAAATCCTTGAGTACGTACAAAAAGTTCCGAAGTTCAACTAAGGCTTTTCTTTTGGAGAGACCATTTTACTCAGTGGCAGAATTTTATTCTGTAACTGAATTTCACAATGTAACATAGACCCTTGAGATCCACATTTAGTAGCAACATATATTAATGTTTTTTTTTTTTTTTTTAATATACAAAATTTTATATCTGTATAATAAGTTTAGTTGACAAATATGTTGATTCTTAACATATGTTTATACATAATCGACTGATAAATGTTTTTCTATTTTGTTCTTATTTAATAGATTCTTGTTTTGTTCAACGATTGAAAGTGTGTTTTGTTTAATTAGTTATCATTGTTAAATTTTATTTTCAATTTTTTATAGGTATGTGCTTTGTCGACAAAATTTTGTAATTTTATAAGACAATAAAGCTGTTTCTCTCTCTCTCTCTCTAATAAACATTCGAATAAAGTCCAGATACATCCTAGCCAAAAAGTTATAGCCTATTTCATGCAGTGTTGAAACTGATCTGATATTCTTAATTCTGTCAATAGTCTCAAATATCTAAACTAAGAATATTACGCCGAATTGTGAAAGAAAGGGAATTTACTGAAAAAATTGTAGAGCGTTCAGGTCGTGATATAGTGAATGCAGAATTTCGAGGAAGATGGCTAAAGTTATCTGACGGAGATTAAGAGAATAATCCTCGGCCCTAGAATATTTGCAATAAGTTTAAAAGAAGGTAAGCCTTCGTTTTATCTGAGAAAATTAATTTTCTTTTCATTTCATTATCAGGTCTATAGATTCTTGATGCATCAATCACAATGGAATTTTCAGGTGAATGGAGCATAACAACCTCTTTCGAAGAAACTTATTAAGAAAATGATCTTTTGAATTTTTTTCCAGCCAATTTAGTTAATAAGTGAAAAGATTTTATTATAGTAGAAAACAATTTAGAAAATGATGATATTTCAAATAATTAATTATAAGAACTATTGAAATCCAAACTATGAACACGTGCTTCCTATTTTTATATCCCAACCCTGGAGGATATGAAAATAGGAAGAACTCCGGTGGATCCGGGAAAACTTGTCAATGGCTGTTTCCGTTTCCGGGTTAGACAGCGATACTGTTTTTTCTTATATTATTAGTCATATTTCATCTCATAAGATACAAACTATTGCAGTGTATCGAAGGAAAGCAGCTAGGTGCGGGAGTAGTTTTTCTATCCGTTGTAGACCACGATTTTCGAAAAAATTTCCATTATATATATATATATATATATATATATATATATATATATATATATATATATATATATATATATATATATATATATATATATATATATATATATATATATATATATATATATATATATACTAGCTGACCCGGCAAACGTTGTTCTGCCATATCAATTATTTTTAGCTATCTATCTTTCTATCTTTTCATCTATCTGCCGATATATCTCTATCTATCTAACTATCTATCTAGATCTATCTATATATCTATCTATCTAACTATCTACCCACTATGCAAATAACTGTTACAGTCACGTTAATTTAACATCACATTGTGCTAATGTTCTTCCCTTTTTTCCTCTTGTTTTCATCACATGCACATCTTCACAACCGCTTATGCCAGCTTAGGGCTGTTAACTTTTGTGATGTTACAACTGAACTTCTCAGCGATGTTAAAGCGCTGCTTTTTTACATTACTGTGATGTTACTAGAACTTCCTCAAAAAAAGTCTTTATAATGAACTAAAAGCAACATTTCTGTTACATTCAGAAATGCCTTTTAACATCTAGTACATGTTGATGCAATGTCTATGAAACAACATGTTACCAATGAACTGAATGCAACATTTAAAAAAATATACAGTATATTCTTTCAGATGTTGTATGGATATTACTTAAACCACTAAATGATATACCTCAAACATTCTAGATTACATCCTATAGATGTTTCAGCAAATACACAGTGAACAACTAAAAACGCCGGCTGCCGGCCATATCTCAAAAAAAGAATCATGATTCAACTTTAAAAAAATACTTGAAGGAAAATGAACCTGAAAAATATTTTTGTGTTACTAAAATATCCGCTAGGGAATGGAAAGAACACTTAAAAACATATAATAAGGTGATTATCACCAAGAAAGAAAAACTAAAGGTATCCTAAATATACAATCATAAAGATTTCAAAAGTTGCATGTTTAGGTCACCTTTTGGTATATGTCTTTTTTTGGAGATAATCACAGTATTATGATTTTGAGTGCTCATTTCACCCCTAGTGGATATTTTAGAAACTCATAAATATTTTCTAGCGATTTTTCTTTCCAAAAGGTAATGTTTTTTATTTGTACCAATATTCTTTTCTGAGATGTGGCCTACAGCCGTTCTTAGTTGTTCACCCTGTACATTAAAAATAAATAAGCAATAGAAGATTTATATAGTATATTAACTATTGATAAATAGAACACTGAAAATAAAAATGAAACAAATCCAGCCTTAAAATAAATATCTTGCCCAGAAAAAGAAATCCAACCTAAAAAAATATAATAGTGTAAGCATATAAAAAGTGATATATGACACATCTTAACAAAAATTAAATTTTTGTGCAACTGTATATATCAAGCTGTAGTTGCTATAACCTAACACGATTTAAAACTGAATTGATAAAGATTACTGATACCTTATAGCTGGTTTACAAAATATTTATTAGAATATTTTTTTAATATTAAAACTATAAAACTTTCAAACTATCAAAACTTTACGAAACGTTACGGTATATCCACCCGGAATTTCAATGTTAAATAGCCGATTAAAGTATTAAAATGAGTATATTTAAGTTTTAATAATTATGATTTTGGAATAAGTACTTACCGATAACTGTTGTTCGTCCATTATAACAAGAAAATGCTTATAATGAAATAAAACCGCGAAACTGAAAACGACGCTGCCACTACTTATAACCTACTTGCACGCCACGATCCGCCATATATCATGCGTGTCATTGTTTTTTTCGTCTTCTGTTTTCTTCTTTTTTATAATTTTATGAATACATCATTCAAATAGCTCACCCAGTCGCAGGAAGTTACTAAAGAGTAGTTCGAAAGTTGTAACAGTAACTACAAAATGTGATCATCTCAGAAACATGTTAATTTGTAATATTGCAGTAATGTTCTGTATGTAACATTAGTGAGACCTATACAAATTAACATCGTATGGATGTTTCCTCAAGGAAGTTGCTGAAAAGAAGTTCATAGGATGTGTATATCACTGCGAATTCAAGTAGTATCGTATACATCTAAAATATGTTTTAATTACATAACATGGATGTTAATGAAGTTGGTTATAAAATTTAAACATTTAGGAGATATCTTTTTAACGTTTTAAATAAACATCACGAAAAGTCTCTAAAAAGAACATCACAAAATAGACTTATGATGTTTCTTGTTCAGTGGGTATCTATCAATCTGTCCGACCCGGAAAACGTTGTTCAAATTATTGAAATGGCTATTAAAAAATATCGGTTGTTGATAGAAGGGTGAAAATTCAGAGTTAAATGTATTTTTTAATGCAACATCATGCAAAAATTAAAATAAAAAAATTCGTCCACAAAATTCATGAAAATGTTAGGCATGGACCACCCTAATCACTTAGGGATTTGAAAAATATATTAAAACCTATTCTCAGAATATTTTTCTTTTCGATTGCCATCTTGCAACCCTATTGCGAATCTGTGGATAAAATGAAAATCGCGATGGAAGAAAATAGGGGTTGATCGTAGAGGGGTAAAAAATTGAGAGTAATATGAGTTTTTTATTCATGGCAAATAAAATAAATATCTTGTTAAAAAAATTGAAGTTCATAATTAACAAATAAAAATAGTAGTTGATTTCAGACGGTTGAAAATTTAAGGATGTATGTATTTTTGAATTTTGTATCATAAAAAAAATAGAACAGAAAATTTTGTCTTGACAAAAATTGAGGGGTGGACACCCTCTACATTCAGGAGGATTAAAAATAAATGTTTTTCGATTCTCAGACCTAACCGATATGCACACAAAATTTCATGAGAATCGGTCCAGCCATTTTGGTGGAGTTGAACAAATAAAAAATAGGGGTTGATCGTAGAGGGGTGAAAATTTTGGGTTGTATATATTTTTCAATGTTGTGTCATAAAAAAATAGATCAGAAAATTTTGTCTGATAAATAACAAAAAATGAAGGGGACCACCCTCAACATTTAGGGGGATGAAAATAAGATTTTGTCCGATTCTCAGAAAAAAAAGGAAACACACCTGTTCCATTCCTCCCTGAAGTATGTGTCAGGGAGGTGGGCTCCTTGAGTTTGGAAATAACTGTATGTACAAGTGCATTAAGGATAGGTGAGACGGGATATTTATGGAACATAGGAAGTGTGGGTAGGGTTCAGAGGATTAATACTGGCCCAGCATTCGCCTTATAAGCAGTGACTTACATTACTATGAGGAAATCTCTGAAAAAAACTCATGGCAGAACAGTCGGCCCCGGGGTTTGAACCCGAGAACTCCCAAATTCTAGCTACGCTAAGTACTGGTCTTAATAGCTTGGTCCGATTTTCAGACCTAACCGATATGCACACAAAATTTAATAGGAATTGGTCGAGCTATTTCGGAGGAATTCAACAAATAAAAAATAGGGGTTGATGGTAGAGGGGTGAAAATTTATAGCTTTATGTATTTTTGAATGCTGTATCATAAAAAAATGAACCACCCTCAACATTTAGGGGAATGGAAAATAGATGTTGGCCGATTCTCAGACCTATCCGATATGCTCACAAAATTTAATGAGAATCTGTGGAGCCATTTTGGAGGAGCTTAATTTTTAACACCGGTACATATTGGCATCTTCAGTAGCTTCCATCGAGACAAATAAGCTGAAATTTGGTACCTCGGATTGTTTTCGTTGAATGATGAAATTATCAAAATTTGTTTAAATTTTTTCAACCGCCACCACTTCCTTTTCATGGTTTTTGAATAACTGCCAAACTTCACTGCTTCTACAGATTGAGTCAGAGAGTTGAAGTTTTGTAAGTACATTGAGTTAATGTTGACTTGAAATCCTATTTTGGTTTCAATTCTTTTTCTCGACCGCGCTGACTGGTGACTATTCCATTCGAATTGCATCTCGCTCTGCCATCAGTATACATATATATATATATATATATATATATATATATATATATATATATATATATATATATATATATATATATATATATATATATATATATATATATATATATATATATTTATTCGAATTGTTGTTGCCTGTGATCTATTTTTAATCTCTTGATAATTATTAGCAATAACAGGCTGGTTGAATCTTAAAAAAACTCGATTTTATTAAAAAGTTGACGTTTCACTACGATATTCGTAATTGAAATTTCTTTGACATTTATTGATTCGAAAAAAATTTTTAAAAGACAAGGCTGCTTTGTCTTGCTAATTTATTTATTATATGCTATTCAGTCTAATATTAACATTCAAAATAGTTATCATTAGATGGTAAGGGAAACCAAAGAAACCTTTACCTACGTAATGTTTGAAAATAAAAATAATAGGGTACTAATTTATCTAACAACAAAGAAATTAGTCATGGGAAAACATTAAAGATGTGGAGTAGAATTATCGGTATAGCACGTTTATATGGAAGCAGCCGTTGACACGTGTTTCGGACTCTTTGGTCCTCATCAGAACGGCGTAGCCAAGCATTGGATTGAAAATTTGAAGATGAAAATAGTACAACAAACAAAATCCTCTGATACGGAAGACAATCACACAATTGTGGTTTATTGTTTGAACTCTCCGGTATGGGAGATTTGGTCAAACTTTGCCACGGAGGCGATTAATGCTATCCGCGAGAACTAAGAACGAGTAAATGAACAATAACAAAGAAATTAGTCGCGGGAAAATATTAAATAGGTAGAGCAAAAATTATCGGTATAGTTCGTTTATATGGAAGTAGCCGTTTTTAATGAAATTTTTTATTGCCTTGTCTTTTCAAAAATATTTTCAAATCAATAAATGTCAAAGAAATTTCAATTACGAATATCGTAGTGAAACGTCAACTTTTTAATAAAATCGAGTTTTTTAAGATTCAACCAGCCTGTAATTGCTAATAATTATCAAGAGATTAAAAATAGATCACAGGCAACAACAATTCGAATAAATGATTAAATATTGCAAGCTGAAAATATGGCAATGACCCCAAACTTAAGCTGAGAGTTTCAAACATTGTTCTAAACTGTAAGTACCTTTTTTTAAAAGATTTGAAATTCTAAATATATAAAAAATTTCATTAAAAACGGCTACTTCCATATAAACGAACTATACCAATAATTTTTGCTCTACCTATTTAATATTTTCCCGCGACTAATTTCTTTGTTATTGTTCATTTACTCGTTCTTAGTTCTCGCGGATAGCATTAATCGCCTCCGTGGCAAAGTTTGACCAAATCTCCCATACCGGAAAGTTCAAACAATAAACCACAATTGTGTGATTGTCTTCCGTATCAGAGGATTTTGTTTGTTGTACTATCTTCATCTTCAAATTTTCAATCCAATGCTTGGCTACGCCGTTCTGATGAGGACCAAAGAGTCCGAAACACGTGTCAACGGCTGCTTCCATATAAACGTGCTATACCGATAATTCTACTCCACATCTTTTATGTTTTCCCATGACTAATTTCTTTGTTGTTAGATAAATAGTTAACCCTATTATTTTTATTTTCAAACATTACGTAGGTAAAGTTTCTTTTTTTGGTTTCCCTTACCATCTAATGATAACTATTTTGAATGTTAATATTAGACTGAATAGCATATAATAAATAATTAGCAAGACCAAAGCAGCCTTGTCCTTTTCAAAAATTTTTTCAAATCAAATAAATGTCAAAGAAATTTCAATTACGAATATCGTAGTGAAACGTCAACTTTTAATAAAAATCGAGTTTTTTAAGATTCAACCAGCCTGTTATTGCTAATAATTATTCAAGAGATTATATAGTATATATATATATATATATATATATTATATATATATATATATATATATAATATATATAAATATATATATAAATATATATATATATATATATATATATATAAATATATATATATATATATATATATATATATATATATATATATATATATATATATATATATATATATATATATATATATATATATATATATATATATATATATATATATATATATATATATATATACTGATGGCAGAGCGAGATGCAATTCGAATAGAATAGTCACCAGAATAATCAGCGCGGTAGAGAAAAAGAATTGAAACATAACATAACAGCAATATAGAAATTATCCAAGAAAGTGCGTATTCCTCCTAATATGGATATTGCAGGAAAGCACTTTTCAGATATCTAAAGGTGCCATTCAGGAGTTGAAAGGCAAATAAAAACGTTCAGTTTCGGAATATTAGATTTGTGAGTGATGTCTTATGAATATACTCAAAGTGTCGAATATAAGATGTGAGAAGTCGAGAAGTTAGATTTAATATACAAAGGTGTTTTCAATCCGCTTATGAATATCTTTTAGGCGTCTTGAAAAGTTGGTGAAACCTGAAAGCAGCAAACGCAGTTGATTTCAAAAAACTTACAGAAAAAGGTCTTCAACACAATTTGCTTCGCAACATTAAAGTTTTATGGGTGTCATTTATGCAATTTATTTATTTAGCGTATGGCTACATCACAGGTAAGTATATATAACAAAAATAACAAAAACGAAAATTTCACAAACAAACACTAAGATTACAAATATATTCTATTGACTCTCTTGTCGCAATCAGGAAGTCGGATGGGTTGCCACTGTAGGAACTAATTGGACAGTCCTCTACCAGGTGTTTAATAGTTTGTCTTTCAGCTCCGCAGTCACAATTTGGGGAAGGTATTTTTCCCCACCTGAAAAGTGAGTCGGAGCACCTGCCGCAATTCGTCCTTATTCTATTAAGTGCTGTCCAGATTCGTCTTGGTTGATCAAAACCTTCTGGCTTGCTTGTAACGCATGGCATATCCCGGTTGGCAAGCGTGGCCTTCTTCACCCAGTCTTCTTTCCACCGCTCAATTATGTTGAAGTATTCTTCAGTAAGAGTTTCTGCGTTTTCAGAGGGGGTTTCGTGAGCGTAGCCTAATTTATGGTTCTGCCGGTTATTCACAACGTGGGAGCGGAGCATAGGATCGGCGTTGATTTTTTCATACTCCCTGACAGAGCATGTTCTCGGCGAATTTGTGGAGGAGTATGTGGCTCCAGTGTGGGTAGCCAATGAGTGGGCGTGGCCTTGATTGTGCCTGATATGATACGCATAGCTTGATTGAGTTGGGCTTCAACACGTTTGGTGTGTGGGCTGTTGATCCACACCGGTGCACAGTATTCCGCGACGGGGTACACTAAGCCCAGCGCTGTCGATCTGAGTGTGGGCGCTGTGGAACCCCATGTGGTGCCGCATAGCTTTTGAAGGATTTTATTTCGGGTTCTGAGTTTTGCAGCTGTCTTCATAAGGTGTTCTTTGAAGCTTAACGTTCTGTCGAGCATGACACCCAAATATTTTGGGTGCATATTGTGACTAAGAAGTCTGCCTTCAAAGTTGATTTTAAGTTGGTAGTTGGCCATCCTGTTGTTTAGGTGGAAGCACGATACTTCCGTATCGTATATGCAATAAAAGACTGTCTTATGATGTCTCTGATATTTAAATTGAAGTTTAATCGAAGTTAAATGGGAAATTTTTTTACGACAAATTATATGGGTTTTCTAGGAATACAACAACAAAGAGTCAGCATTCTGTAAGAAACAATATTGAAATAAGACATGAATTATTGTGTTGACGAGATTCAAAGATTTCGGATTTCCCACAGAGAACATTCACAATTTACAAAACTTTTAATTCGCTTTCTTAGCTTCATTAGAAATACGAATTGGAGTATCTTTCTAATAAAACTTTGGTGCACAACTATCAGAGTTCAATATGTTGATAGAAACAATTTATATATTTGTTTTTGTTTTGAATCAAACGTTAGTTATACATTCTTGTGATTGGGCAATAGAGATTCGACAAACTGAGACAGGAATAAGTATGCGTTATACACATTTAAAAAAGTTGATAATATTGTAAAACTCCAGACATGTGGACATTAAAATACGTTTAATGTACATGTGAATCTAATATTGAATATTTACAATTAATATACATTTCAGACAGAAAAATTGAAATTACATGATGTGCCTCAAAAAGAGTTAAACAAATCGAAAAACAACAATAACGACAATTATTTAAGAAATTTTGTTCGTGACAGCGGTTTAGACGGTATTTTTATGTTCTGTGAAAAACAGAACAGTTAAGATTTAAATGCTATATTCTTATACAATCATATATGTCGTTCTATTCATCATTGTATGAGTGTATTGCTCTACTGATTTTTCATGTTTATATTATTATATATTTGTCAACTACTGACATGTCTTATTTATATATGAATATAGCTATCCATATATACACACACACATCTTCATCTTCTGAAGAAATATAATGTTATATTTATGTGTTTTGAGGAAATCGTTTTCATTGAATAACAATATGAAATTTTGGGTGATGATTCACTTTACAGTCCTGACTCAGTTTACAGCACGTTCGGAACCTGCGTGAAACTGTAGGTCCCTTGAGAAAAAAAAAGTGAAAATTTCATGTACTATATAAATGTTAAACTATATATATATATATATATATATATATATATATATATATATATATATATATATATACTTACTTTTTCGTGTCCGAGTCCATATTACAATTTTTCAGCCCAGTATCGGGCTACTTCCAGAGCATTATCTCTAGCAAGCCATAAGTCTTCGAGGGAACAGGAGCTTGGACAGTTTTTGCAAACCAGGAGGTGTTCCATATTCTGTGTCGCCCCACAGTCGCATTTGACATCTTGTTCATTATTAATTCCCCATTTTGCTAGGTTCGTCTTCACGGGGGCAACTCCTGTTCTGAGACGGTTGAGGGATTTCCAGCTCTTCCAGTCCAACCTGGGTCCTGCTGAGGGTTTTAGTTTTAAGGGGAAGACTTCTGGTGGAACTATCGGTACTGTGCTCAAGAAGCCTTTGCGTGATTAAAGTCGTCTCACTGGCTCGGGTGCTTCAAAAAGAGGGTGGCGATTATCAAATGTTTGCCTAAATCTTTCGGTGTGTTCAATGGCTATTCGTCGAGTTGTTGGTGGTTCCACCCAGCAGCTTTATAGAGTTTATCCAGCGGAGTGGCCCTCATGCAGCCGGTCATAAGCCTGCACGTCTCATTAACAGGAGTATCGACAGCTTCGGCATGCACAGACCTATTCCACACTGGGCAAGCATACTCCGCTATGGAGAAACATAGTGCTTCAGCTGTTATTCTGATCACGCCGGAGTGAGCTCCCCATTTACTTTCCGTTAATTTCTTGAGGAGCTGCTTCCTAGTCGACACCTTTTGTCGGGTCTTATGGCAGTGGAATTCGTACGTGAGGGATCGGTCCAGAGTTACTCCCAGATATCTTGGTTGAGGTGTGTGTTCTATGACGAAACCGTCCCATTAGATGTGAAGTTTTCTTCCGGCGGCTTTAGTGTTTTATATATATATATAATATATATATATATATATATATTATATATATATTATATATATATATATTATATATATATATATATATATATATATATATATATATATATATATATATATATATATATATATATATAATCTCTTGATAATTATTAGCAATAACAGGCTGGTTAAATCTTAAAAAACTCGATTTAATTAATAAATTGACGTTTCACTATGACATTCATAGTTATTCAAATATTATTATTATTTTCGAACATTACATAGGTAAAGGTTTCTGTAGTTTTCCTTGCCTTCTAATGATAACAATTTTGAATGTTAATATTAGACTGAAAGAATTTTTAACAAGACAGATCAATCTTATCTATAAAATTTTTTCAAGTCAATAAATGTCAAAGAAATTTTCAATTTTTTTCAAAAGTTTTGAATAACTATGAATGTCATAGTGAAACGTCAATTTATTAATTAAATCGAGTTTTTTAAGATTCAACCAGCCTGTTATTGCTAATAATTATCAAGAGATTAAAAATAAATCACAGGCAACAACAATTCGAATAAATAATTAAATATTGCTAGCTGAAAATATGGCAATGATCCCAAACTACATTGTTTTATATTGTAAGTACCCTTTTTCATTTTAAAAAAATTTGAAATTCTAAATAAAAATTTTCATTAAAAACGGCTACTTCCATATAAACGAACTATACCCATAATTTTTACTTTACTTGTTTAATATTTCCCAAAACTAATTTGCTTTTTTAATGTTAATTTACTCTTTCTGAGATCTCTCGGATGGAATTAATCGCCTCCGTGGCAAGTTTGACCAATCTCCATACCGGAGAGTTCAAACAATAAACCACAAATAAGTGATTTTCTTCCATAACAGAGGATTTTATTATAAAAATTTCATTAAAACGGCTACTTCCATATAAACGAACTATTACCGATAATTTTTGCTTTACTTGTTTAATATTTTCCCAAAAACTAATTTTCTTTTTTAATATTAATTTAACTCTTTCTGAGATCTCTCGGATGGAATTAATCGCCTCCGTGGCAAAGTTTGACCAAACGCCTCCCATACCGGAGAGTTCGAACAATAAACCACAAATAAGTGATTTTCTTCCATAAAGAGGATTTTATTTATTAAAACTAATTTTTCATCTCCAAATTTTCAATCCAATACTTAGCTACGCCGTTCTGATGAGGACCAAAGAGTCCGAAAACACGTGTCAACGGCTGCTTCCATATAAACGTTCTATACCGATAATTCTTGCTCTACTTTTTTAATATTTTCCGTGACTAATTTCTTTCTGTTAAATAAAAGTACCATATTATTATTATTTCGAACATTACATAGGTAAAGGTTTCTGTAGTTTTCCTTGCCTTCTAATGATAACAATTTTGAATGTTAATATTAGACTGAAAGAATTTTAACAAGACAGATCAATCTTATCTATGAAATTTTTTTCAAAGTCAATAAATGTCAAAGAAAATTTTCAATTTTTTTCAAAAGTTTTTGAATAACTATGAATGTCATAGTGAAACGTCAATTTATTAATTAAATCGGAGTTTTTTAAGATTCAACCAGCGCTGTTATTGCTAATAATTATCAAGAGATTAAAATAAATCACAGGCAACAACAATTCGAACATAATATATTTATATATATATATATATATATATATATATATATATATATATATATATATATATATATATATATATATATATATATATACATATGATTTGAACTCTTATTTTATTTCATTTCACAAGAAATTTTAGCAGTTGAGCAAATTAACAGATGATTCTGATATCGTCTACCTATTTCGCTTGAAAAATATTATATTGATATGAAGAATGCCAAATTCTTGCAAAATTTCTTCCTGAATTTATCGCAGATGTGTTGAATTCCCTTCAAAGTTGATAACTTATTCTGCTCGGTATGCATAATAGCAGTGATTTTAGATATTCAGAAATCCATAATCCCATGTATTTAAATCTATAGACTTTGCTGTTCAAGCAACCGAAGCACCTATTCCGAAATATGGCTCTGGGTAACTCTTATCTTTAAAACATAAAATTCGGATTAGATCTCTTGAGCTGAGCAATCTTTACTTAGGAACTCAAAAATCCGCAGAACGTATAAGTGAATGTCACCGAATTAAGTTGAAAATATGAACAATAACATCTCACACAATATGTCCAGAACGAATAAGAAAATTAGATTTTTATTATAACAATGATTCTATTGAATTGAATTGTCATTTACTTGGTGAAGGTTCATATTCATAACTTGATAAAGAAATAAAAAACTAACTTTTCACAGGTTGAAATGAAAATGACGAAACGTGTTCACTCAATAGATTTTTATTTCAACCTGTGAAAAGTTAGTTTTTCATTTTTTTAAATTTCTTTATGAAGTCAACAACCATTCCATAAAGCTTTTTTTTTGCAGAAGATGTATAAATAGGATTATTATTATTATCATCAATATCATAAAAGGAGAAAAAGAGCCAAGGCCAGAGACCTATATACCTCTGATACATAATAAAACAAAAGAAATTTTGTAAAATACAAAAATAAGACACCTAAAAATGAATTCTACCCATTTTGTACCCACTTAAAAAATACACTAAATGTTCAAGTATGCAAATTTTACGTGTGATACAAAGAAATATAACAAAAAATAAAACATTTCCGTTTACAGTTTGCTTAAATAGAAATCATAATCGTTTTTGAAAGAGTTCACAGATAGGGCATTAACAACATCGCATGGTTAAGAGTTCCTAACGTTAAATACTCGATTCGATAAAAAAATTTTGCGGAACTGAATATGGAATTGTTGTTTAGTTAGTTTGAAGGAATTTCTCCGAAGTCTATGCGCGCTATTTAGAGAAAAAATATGGGAAAGATACTTGTCGCAATTCTTGAAGCATTTCAAGGAACTTTCGTAGTTTGGATTCACTGAAGCATATGACATTTGCAAAGTGAGCTGGCGGTTTCGAAGTTTTTTTACATCATTCCAAGTTCCAGCTTGAAGTTCAAGACGTATCTGCTAGATGATATTTCACTCTTGAACAACGCCAGAATACTGAGACTCTAAAGTACAAATTATAATTTGGACCAAATTGCCATTTGGATGCATTCACGTTTTCAATTATGATTCCGGGAATATTTGTCTTCGAATGGAGTTTGTTATCTCTATATATGAAAATGAATTCTTATTTCCCTTGGTCACGCCATCATGCTTGAACGGCTGGACCGATTTCACTAATTCTTTTTTTGTTATATTTTTTATTGTCAGAAGAAGGTTCTTATGAAAGAAAAGAAAAATTAAGAAAATTGCGCGGGACATTAGAAAATTCGAGAATACTTAACCACCATATGAAATTATTTCTAATCTATGTCATCTTTATTTTGTTATGACTTAGAATGGAAAAATTCATATTACTCTCAATTGTTTACCCTTCTACGATCAACCCTTATTTTTGCATCGCGATTTTCATTTTTTTATTTTATCCACAGATCCGCAATAGGGCTGCAAGATGGCAATCGAAAATAACAATAGTCGGTTTGAGAATAAGTCGTAATATATTTCGGGTCAGATAGATAGATAGTTAGATAGATATATAGATAGATAGATAGATAGATAGATAGATAGATAGATAGATAGATAGATAGATAGATAGATAGATAGATAGATAGATAGATAGAAAAATAGATAACTTGATAAATAAATAGATAGATAGATAGATAGGTAGATATACATCGGCAGATAGATGAATAGATAGAAAGAAAGATAGAAAAAAAATAATTTATATAGCAGAACGTTTGCCCGGTCAGATAAATTGATAGATAGATAAATAGATAGATATATATATATATATATATATATATATATATATATATATATATATATATATATATATATATATATATATATATATATATATATATATAAATATATATTTATTCAAATAGTTTGTTGCCTGTGATCTATTTTTAAACTTCTGATTAATTATTAGCAATAACAGGCTGTCGTTGCAATCTTGAAAAAACTCGATTTTAATAAAAAATTTGACGTTCACTATGATATTCGTAATTGAAATTTTCTTTGACATTTATTGATTTTAAAAAATTGAAAAAAAACAGGCTGCTTAGTATATGCTATTCAGTTCAATATTAACATTCAAAATTGTTATCACCAGATGGTAAGGCGAAACCAAAGAAACCCTCACCTACGCAATGTTTGAAAAATAATAATAAAAAGGGTACTATTTATCTAACAACAAAGAAATGAGTCATGGGAAAACATTAAAGAAGTGGAGTAGAATTATCGGTATAGGACGCTTATATGGAAGCAGCCGTTACACGTGTTTCGGGACTCTTTGGTCCTCATCAGAACGGCGTAGCCAAGTATTGGATTGAAAATTTGAAGATGAAAAAAGTACAATAAACAAAATCATTAGATACGTAAGATTAATCACACAATTGTGGTTTATTGTCTGAAACTCTCGGTATGGGAGATTTTGGTCAAACTTGCCACGGGGAGGCGATAATGGCTATCCGCGAGATCTAAGAACGAGTAAATAAACAATAACAATGAAATTAGTTGCTGGAAAATATTAAATAGGTAGAGCAAAATTATCGGAATAGTTCGTTTATATGAAAGTAGCCGTTTTCAATGAAATTTTTATTTATTTAGAATTTCAAATCTTTTAAAAAAGGGGTACTTACATCTATAACAAAGTTTAAA
>JARQZK010002306.1:115000-184841 GCA_030704885.1 Cynegetis impunctata | reverse complement strand
TACAGCGAGATCAAAAATAAGCGCTGCGAAAGCAATACATGTGTAGAGAAAGTTTTTGAATGACAATAAGCACTTAAATCTTTTCATTACAATAAATTCCATATGAAATTTCAACTTCATATTGAGGCCGCAATTGCATAATGGAAGTGGTGCCAAAAAAGTAGTGTAAATTAAAATAGAAGAGCTGATATTAAAGACTTCATCATTTTTTTGCATTAGTAACAACTGACGGCGAATGAAATTTAAAATAGTTGGGGTTTTTTTCAAGAGATACATGTGAGACAATGGTTATAGCTCCAGATGAAATCATATGAAAGAGAAGTAAGAAAGAGAAAACATTATTTTTACTAGAATTGAGGAGATCTTCAAAATCCCCAGCCAAAGTATCTACAGAAAAAGACCTATCGGAATAGAAGGCAGATTACTATATTAAAATCCAAACTATTGTAACGAGGTACACAATTAAACACCGAGCGAAACTACAATGTATCCAAATTTAACTTTAATTATCCAACCATGGTAGACTGAAGATTCAATTTCCAATAAACAAACAATCTTCAAAAAATAAAGTCACTTTGCATACTAGAGGAGAAAATATTGTTGCCTTGCTATGGAATAAATTAATGAATTTACCATGTTAGAGACATTACATTTTTCCCCTATCTTCGTTTTTACTTAATTGTGTATAGAATCTTCTTTTAACTAAAATCTCAACATGTTTGAATCATAATTAATTCCCAAAATTTACATATTTTAGAGTTTTATTTTAGATCAAACACTCTATAAAATATATCATTTTGTAATCAAGTAATACTGACTTCATTTTGACAAATAATTTACAACAATGACTTGAGAATAGTAAGACTTCGAAAGTTTTAGTATCGGTACAACAAACAACACTCTAACCTCATTTGGGTAATATTATCGGAGGAAGATATTTATCCGATTCGTTTCAATATTCAAAGAGAATTTCGTGAATATGTAAACTAATCCCATTTTTCGTGAGGCTAAGAGGAAAGGTTTTCCCGTGAAATTTTCCGATGCCCTTACAAAAATGATGTAGTATTGCAAAGGCATCTTAAAACAGGAGATTAAAACACATACTACATATGCTGTTACGCACATAATTATAATACATCCAAGTTCTCAAACTTCAAAAAATTATCTACAAAAAAATAAAAACTCGAAACTTTCAATTCAATATCGAGTGAAACTTATTTTTTTGCTTATGAATATTTTGTTAGTCCAGGAATGTATATTATATACATTTTAGCCGTATTCTTTCAGAAAAAAAAATATATAATATGATATATATATATATATATGTAATATATATATATATATATATATAATATATATATATTAACTATATAATATATATATTATATTTATATATATTATATATATTAATAAAATATTATAAATATATATATATATATATATATATACATATATAAAAATGAAGTGAACTAGGACATTTATTTTGAAACTAATCAAACAAACCTCCTAGCGGAGCTGGTTATACGAGGTTCACGAAACATCGAAAATGCATTCCATATACCTTAGGACGATGTATGTTTAGAAACCATTAAGTTGTTTATCACAATCAATAGAAATGATAGACAGTCTGTTTCCGCCTTATTTTTGGGCTCATCAGTATCATCTATCCATCGAAAGTGATAACCAACCAACATTTTTCCAACGACGTTTAATTTTCCTTCCAGTGACTATATGGCATATAAATATGACACAGCGCCGACCAGTGCGGAAACAAATGACCAACATCCCACAGATAGAAGAAAACATCTCGGCAACATGAACTCGCACGTCCTGACACCCGAAGGTGTTACCTATAATCGCTAACGCAAGAGTAAAGTTGATCACATCCATTCGATGTAATTCAAACTTCACACGCCGCAAGCAACAAGCGCTCCAAAATTTTATCCCTTTTACAGGTAGCAAATGAATAGAAAACAGAATTCTTCGTGTTAACGACACACGTTCGTGGCAATAAAATGAAGTGAACTAGGACATTTATTTGAAACTAAATCAACAAATTAAGCCCCAAATAAGGGCGAAACAGACTGTCTATCATTTCCATTGATTGTGATAAACAACTTAATGTTTCTAACATACACCGTCCTAAGGTATATGGATGCATTTCGATGTTTCGTGAACTCGTATAACCAGCTCCGCTAGGAGGTTTGTTTGATTAGTTTCAAATAAATGTCCTAGTTCACTTCATTTTATTGCCACGAACGTGTGTCGTTAACACGAAGAATTCTGTTTTCTATTCATTTGCAACCTGTATAAGGGATAAAATTTTGGAGCGCTTGTTACTTGCGGCGTGTGAAGTTTGAATTACATCGAATGGATGTATCAACTTTACTCTTGCTTAGCGATTATAGTAACCACCTTCGGGTGTCAGGACGTGCGAGTTCATGTTGCCGAAATGTTTTCTTCTATCTGTGGGATGTGGTTCATTTGTTTCCGACTGGTGGCGCTGTGTCATATTTATATGCCATATAGTCACTGGAAGGAAAATATAACGTCGTTGGAAATATTTGGTTGTTATCACTTTCGATGGATAGATGATACTGATGAGCCCCAAATAAGGGCGAAACAGACTGTCTATCATTTCCATTGATTGTGATAAACAACTTAATGGTTTCTAACATACACCGTCCTAAGGTATATGGATGCATTTCGATGTTTCGTGATACTCGTATTAACCAGCTCCGCTAGGAGGTTTGTTTGATTAGTTTCGAATAAATGTCCTAGTTCACTTCATTTTATTGCACGAACGTGTGTCGTTAAGACGAAGAATTCTGTTTTCTATACATATATATATATATATATATATTATATATATATATATATATATATATATATATATATATATATTATCACCATCAGATAAAATGATGTCTAATTTGGAATCTGGGGTTGTTCTTGAGAAACAAAACTATCAAAATTTGAGTACATTCATTGAAATATTGGAATTTGGTAAGGAAGTACCGAGGAGGTGCATGAGCAGTGGTGAAAAAGTAATTATAAATATATATGCCATATTCAGTCGTGCATTTTAGTGATTCAATTCCTATCTCTAACTGCCACCATTTTTATGTAGAGATTTATTTATTTTTCGTGTTTCTTGATGTTTTTCTATCTCCATAGTTTCCGCTGACTTTGTTTAAGATGTGAGTGTTGGTATATGTTATGCCTTGATGTTAGGGCAGTATACTACAGTGTTGGTTTCAATTAACTTCTCTCACAACAATTTTTGATGTCGAAATTACAAGCTCTCTTCCGCTTTTCCAAGTTGACTGTAAATGAAAGAGCTGGAAATTCTGGCTGTATTAAAATATTTTTTTTCAAAGGTGAAGCCGCCTTCGAAAATGAAATAGAAAAAAAGAGTCCATCAATAGACTTTTTTCTATCATACACAACAGTAAAATGGAGGGATTCTGAATCTCATTTTCATAAAATTCCAGAAGATAAGCCACGCTCTGGACGCCCATGTATGTGATAATTCCTGAAATTATAGAACAGATCCATGGAATAGTCCTAAAAGACTATGGATTAAAGTTGTCGGTTATGGTAGATACTATTGAAATTGCTTGGGATTCATGACGGACTATAATTTTAGGTGAGTATTTGACTATCATCCATTTCATTTCTGGAGGTTGTACCGAGAAACTACTCAATAAAAATTCAACAGCTCTTACAGACAATAATATCAGGATATAAACTTCACTCTTCGTATTTAATCGAGCACACAGAATCAGATAGAAACTCGGATAATCTTCAAAGCAGCTTTTCATAGTATGGCAACCAGTCAATCATGACTCTAAGGAAAACGCATATGAAAAACTAGATATGAAGGTAATAAACCACATGTTATTTGTAAATATTGAAATTTCCTAACCTTCAAACCAATTAACATAAAAAACTGTAAATTAACGAAAAGATAACAAATATATTACCTACTCTGAACAACTACTCAGTATAGGATGATTTAATAATTTATCAGAAAATGTTTATTTATAAATTTAACTCACTATTTATACTCTGTATACATACTAATGATAAGGTACTACTGTAGTACAAGACGTTATGCGACAGAATTGCCATATAAAGTTCTAATATTTAACTACTAAACGAATACATCAACAAATAGCGTGTATTTTTTCTCGATCTCCCTTTCTCTCTCGCTCTCTCTCTCTCTCACTTGCTCTCTCCCTCCTCTCGCTCCATGACTATGTGCTTCATGTTACATTCACCCTTTGTCACTCACTCTCTCTCTCTCTCAATCGCTCTCTTCCTCTTCTTGGACAAAAACGTCCCACATCCGTTCCATCCATAAGAATTTTATCCTCATAATCGCAAAGAAGTTTCACTTCAAAAAAATCTGAAGTTTTAATTCGATGCTCCAAACAAACAAACAGACAATATTGAAACATATTAGAAAGCAGACATAGAACCTCATTAATTTACAATGAATCCTTCTCGAACAACCTTATGTAGGATTTTCATGAGGTTTAAACATTACTTATAGGCACTTGATTTTTACAACAGAAAAGAAATATCTTTTCCGTCGACCTCTAAATAAAAGCTTACTTTAACGTACACGAAATTGATCATTCATTACCCATTTTAATGTGCAATTTCTACTATTTTAATGTATGATTGTCATGGGCAACCAAACACAGAAGTATTCAGCACGGAATAGTTGAATTATTCTGTGTCTGTACTGTTATTCCACAGAGAAAAGGAATTCATAATTCAAATCGAAAAATTTAACTCTATACAAAATAAAGTAGAAACTGCGGAAAAAATTTTATGCAATAATCGTTCGAAAGTAAATAACACTTCAGCTTCCACCAGTTCCACATATTCCTTATCGGATATTGTAGGTAATGTTAACTATTCAGAATGTCACATGTCTAATATTCCATCTATGAATTTCTCAAATTGTTCCATCGGGAGCATAAATATAAATATATCGAAATGAACATAGAAATTTATATTGTGTCAAGTGTATCTGTCATGCAAAATAAAAATTTATTTCAATCAAGAATTTATACTCAATTCATGATGAGGTCGACGGAAAAATCTTGTAATAAACTCGTTTATTAATGTAGCGATTAATGGTCTCGAACTATTAACGCGCGAGCGGAGCGAGCGCGTTAAAATATCTCAACCATTAATCGCTGTCATTAATAAACTAGTTTATTAAATAACTATTAACGTTCTCTTTGATTTAGGTATGAATTTATCACAACAGAATTCGTGATGTTTCCAAATCATTATGGTTCAAGGGTTCAATTTTCTGATTCATCAATCCAGATTGATTAATACTGAGAAACATCCATTCAATTTGATGGTGGCAAAAGCAATTAGTCAGTAATTCGCTAGAAATTTAATTTGCGTCACCCATCCACATTTTGTATAACCAATTTTCAAGTTGACATTTGTGAGGTGTAGATTCACTACTTGGACTTGCTTATTCACTTATCTCCTCAGAACTCTGACGTCCCTCATATTGGAAAAATACTTCTTCATATACTGATGTTTGCTCCTAACCAACCCATCAATCAATGGTGATTATTTTATCGACTAAAACGTTTAAGTTCATCTCAGAAGAATTTCAGATGAATTAAAAATAAGGATATCCATCATTCTATGATGTGTATTCTAATGTCAATTCACAAAGTGTTATAAATGCGTTGCATGGTGAATTAAATCATTTTCTTGAAAGAAATACATAGGAAAAATTAAATGACAACTGAAATTAATGGAAAAATTAAATATATATATATATAGTATATATATATATATATATATATATTATATATATATATATATATATATATATATATATATATATATATCAGGGGGCGGCTAGTCAAAGGAGGCTGAGGAGGCTACAGCCTCCTCAATAATATTCCGTGTATCACTAATATATTATATTTGAATAGTCAGCATTCAGCATATTCAAATAATTATCACAATCATATTATTTTATGCATCTACCTTCTTTTCAAATTACAATATATAATATAATTTTATTAATTAAGATAGAAGGTATTTACATCTTACTGCATTCATTCATTTCAAGATTTGTGGCAACGCTGCGGAGGCTTAGAAAGGTATACTTTCTCAACGTTCATGTATGCCTGCCACAGAAAGGCAAACAACGGTGCAAATACTCCGAATGAATACTTCATTGCAATAGAAAAGCAAAACACGTGTAAATGGCAACACAGTTAGGGACCCAGTCTCATACAATGTCGACCAATCACAACTATAGATTTCGCGAGTGGACATCGAGTGAATTCGTTGGAAAGCATTAATTGAAGTCGTAGTGTGATCGTAGTTACTAATGGCAGCGTGTTTACTTATATTGCTCGCGTATTGTTTTTAAATGAGTTTGGTTACTGAAGTTAATTTTCAAAATTTCAATGGTGACTTAGTGGAATATTTGTTTATCCCATAACTTTAGTGCACTAAGTTATGAGGATAAAGTTTTGATAAAAACATTGGCGACCTACCCCTGAATTAAACAATTGGTGGTGGCAGCGTAACAGACCAACAAACCGCGGTTTTAATACAAGGAATTATGAGAGACATCCTTGCCTAACCGGATCACAGGTAAAAAATAAATTATTTTGTTGGCAGTGTTTACTTTTTACTAGTGAAAATGTCTCGTTTGGGGCCGCTTAGGATTTGAAGGATTTAATTCTATAACCTAGTTGAAGTGAGGAATTTTTCACCGATAAAAGTAACTTTAAATACAGCACGCGGATTAATATCTTACTTACAAGATAAGGAATTTATATATTTTTTAAAACATCTTTTAAATTAATTTTTGAACAAACAGAATAGTTTTTTCAAATCTTACAGCACAAGTTTTTAGATGTAATTTACGTCAACGAAATCGGCTCAAGTTTCTTTCGGAAAAAATTTCAGAATTTCCGTGCAGAGGTTTATTTTAAATAACTATTTTCTGTATTTCAAAACTACTGATTGATACGACTCAATTTAGCCCAAAACGAAAGAAATTCAGTTACGCAGATATGGAGCTTCACTATAAGCAAATATTTTTTATGAAATTTTGGATACTATTAGGGGTCAAAGAGAAAATAAGGTTCTCTGATTTGAAAGAACTGCATTTCTTCGACTTACTCAATAAAAATTTTGTTAACCGGATTTTCCGGCTAATTTTTTCCAGATAACCTTTTGGAAAATTTATGTCAGAAAATACACTTATTTTGATAAGGTGGCCATAAAAGTGTACAGTGTGTTGTTTATAATGACACTGAAATTTTGGGGCAGCATGAATATCATGTGAGGACTATTAAATACTTTTTGATAATGATTTGAATCAAGATTTACCCAAGTTTTATAAACTCTTATGTCTAATTGTTTCTATCCCGGTGAACATCGGCTTCCGTAGAGCGCTCGTTTTCCCCACTCTTAAGAGAATTAAAACTTATTTACGAAATTCAATGAGCAGCAGGATCGTTTGAAAAATATTAGTTTGTTGTCTATTGAAAAGGAATTGGTAAAACTTTTGGCGAAAGACAAAAAATATTATGAGGATATTATAGATCATTTTGCTAACGTTAAAGATCGGCAGAATCTCGCTAATCTGCAAAAATATATAATAACTTTTTATTTGCTCTCACCAGCTGTTAACAAATTCGTTAAGTAGGTAGGTAGGTACCTATTTTTGTGAAAGAAAAAAAATTTGATGAATAGATGAATGGTTAATTGATTAATTGGATGAGAAGAGTTTTTTGTGAATATTGTAATAGGAATTGTAAGGTCTCAAGGTAGACACTCGAAAGTGAAAACAAATTAATAGCTTAGGGTGCTTGTTTTTTTACTTTGATTTTCTTTAAATTATAAGGCGGTTGACCTTGAAATCCTAAAAAAAATTTTAACACCTCTTGTAGCCTCCTAAAACCAAACCTCACGAGCCGCCACTGAATTATATATATATACTATATAATATATATATATATATATATATATATATATATATATTATTTATATTTATATATATATATATATATATATATATAATATATATATATATATATATTTATTTATATATATATATATATTATATATATATATATATACACTGTGTCCGTAAGTATGGAACAAATTCATTTTTAGCTAAACCACGATCCATTTTAAGAAATAATCATGAAACACGTCGATTTTCAATTTACCGGTATTTTAAAATAATAATCTAATATACAGGGTGAATTACTCTTCCAGTAATGACGTCACCGTCATTTTTTTTAAATGGAACATCCCCATTTTGTCTCAATTTTCGGATTACTCTAGCTGAGCTGATTCCAAAAATGTATCACATGTTGATTCCAATTTGGTACAGGGTGGACAAAAATACAATAGTTTTGTGTGTGCTCATAAAGTAACGCGTAACATTCTTTATTAGTTAATTAACAATATTATTAAAAATACTTATTGTCTAGCGGCAATTTGGTTTAAATGTAACACCCTGTAGTTTGTTACATGTTTAGATTAATAAAAATGAGCTGTTTCCAAACATGTTTGGTACTAAATAGTTGATGCAATCCGTCGTTACTACGTGATAATTTAACATGATTAACAAAACTAAATTTGAATTTACTACGTTTATTACCGATACATTTTGGCATTCCCAACTGCTCCCGTAATACCAAATCAGTTGGAATTTGGTAATTGAAGTTGCTCTATAGTCAGAACTATCGAAATGTGGGTACATTCACTAAAAATTTTGGCATCTCCAAAGTTTGGGGAAGGAAGTGGCGCTCAAGCAACTCCTCGCGAGTTACATGATCGGAATTTTTTGCAAACCATTATTTCGTACTTCAAATAACTATCTATTCAAATATCTATTCCTCTGATCTGTACTTATACCTGGAAGTTCTTGCGAAATAAATATTGAGTAGAACAAAGGAGATGGTGTAGATACTTTTTTCCATCTGTTTCCTAAATATTTATCTAAATTTAGTTCAGGACTATTATACTAAACTCAATTAAATAAACTTGAATAAAAACCCCCTAAAATTGAAGGTGTCAAGAAAGTCAACAATGTTGATGAATGTTCTCCGAATAGTGGTATCTTATTGATTCATAAGAGATAGATTTATAAATGTCAGAAACTACGTCATCATGGTGGATATAAAACTTGCTAGATCTATTATTTTTTCAATCAAAAATTTTATCAATCATTTTTGTATAATTTTCAATTATAACCTAATTGCTTTGTTACAATCATTGTTTCTGATCTTGATATTAAAATGTAGAAGTCAATATCAATAGGAACGGGCAATGGTTTGATACAAAAATTTTTTTGAAGATGAAGGCTTGGGTACAACACAAAATACACACAAAACTAGAATTAAAGCATTAGGGCTTATTAAACGTAGTTAACGAATTAAAGACTACCCGTTCATTTTAAGGGGAGTTTTTATTTATTTGAAATTTTAGGATATTTATATTTCAAATTTCTTTCTTTCGATATATAATATATATATATATATATACATATATCATATATATATATATATATATATATATATATATATATATATATATATATATATATTTATATACATATATATATATATATATATATATAATATTATATACATATATATTATATATATATACATATATATGTATATATATATATAAATATATATATATATATACATATATATATATATATATATATATATATATAAATTAATATAATAATCCATAAAGATTCATTTCATTGCACAAATCACAAAATTACAGCACTGAGTAGTTTTGTGAACAGAGCATATGATCATGTGTTAAAGAGTTAGGAATTATTAAACAGATTGCAATAAGAAATGGTTTTGACCCGGATATTGTCGACAGATTATCTCATAGGAAACTCTCTAGAAATACTTCTAATAATGTATTTTTACCATTTGAATCAACCTTCATCAACGTCAACGAAAATCAACCGCAAATAAGATATTATTGCATAACGTTCAATGGAAAGATTTCCTATAAAATCCAACGAATATTTGCGACACATAACATCAAGTTAGTTTTTAAAACAAGTGACACACTGGATAAAATGGAGTTACTTCATAAACCGGGTATATATCAACTAAACTGTCAGTGTGGTCGTGTGTATGTGGGTAAAACGAAAAGAAATTTCAAAACTCGATTCGCTGAACATCATAGATGTATAAGATTCAATAATAATGACTCCCTTTTTGCTAAACATATTAATGAGACAGGACATATTACTGATTTCATTGATAATTATAAAATTCTCCACATAGAATACAATCCTTACATATTGAACAACTTGGAGCATTTGGAAATTTCGAGACTGTATAAATCAAATATCAATAAAATTCTTAATTCACAAATTCAATTTGATAGAAATCTGATGAATTTATTTTTTAAATGAAAAAGTACACGGAAATTATTAATAGTTTGTAAGAAGACTCCATCTTGCGGCCTTGGTTAAAATCACACCTTACATCCTATGAGTAGAAATTTTTGGACATTATGAATGACAGAATTCGATAACATCAACTACATATGTTTACTGTAGATGGTACCACATTACAAAATATGGAAGTGTCAATCTTGCTTGTTCCGTAAACCTTGAAATGTATAATTGTGAAAAAAATTTTAAATTTGTTTCGTCTTTCGTCCTCATCAATGTTGTAGAAATGTAAGTGTTGAAATTGAAGGTGTATATTTTTTCTTGTTATAAGCTACTATTTATTTATAATTTTTTCAGTATATTGTACCTGAAGATGTTGTTCTGAAACAACGAAACCGGTTGTACATTGATTAATTTAATTTTGGGAATTTGAAGACAAGATAGTTTCATTTATTAAATTCATATATATATATATATATATATATATATATATATATATATATATATATATATATATATATATATAAGAGTTTGGTTTCTTTAAGTTAACTATGGGGTAATAGTTATCAAGGTAATGGCCACACATTGTAGAAATAATTTAATTTTTTTCAAGCAATGGAAGTTGAGAATATGAACTTAATTATTTGTTCACAAAGTTTTTTACATCATGCCAGAAGGAAAATGCTCATTTTTCAAAGTTATTTAATCAATAAAGTAAATAACCAAAACTTTCAGTATCGTACACATCAATGCAATAATATCATTCGCGTAGTAAATGAAACGATGCAAGAAGTTCATTACATACGGTTAGTAATTTAATCAAAAAAAGGTCTGTTTTTTGAAAGATAAATGAGAATAAAAGACCCCTGTGTCACGTAAGATGTAGAGCTTAGTTTTAATTATTTTTGTGGACCGAAACAACGCCACAGGCAGCTTTACCAGACATCGAAACAGATTGCACAGTTCATCGAAAGTAATGTCTGCTCTATAAATCAGTATGATTAAACATCGTTTCCCAAAAGGAGGTTTAATAATGGAGCAAAGTGAAAGGATTTTCTGTCCCAAACAGAGGAGATGTTAGAAGAAATATATCGAGTTAGAGTAGTCTACTGAACATAAATTTTTCAATCCACTTAGTTTTATGGACAAATATAAAATGTTATTCCGTTTACACATATTTCAATTTGAAATTCAATTGACACGTATCTTCTACCTACATCGGAAAAATGAATATTTTGTCAACACATAACACAAAGAACAATAAGGATTCACCAAAGAAGGCAAGAGACGAGACATTGTAACGTTAGCTGATTCAGAGGCAGCAAAAGTCTAAATTTTCATTTTACAATCGCAAACACCTATATAATTTTCAAATCAACCTTTTGAATGGCAATTATAGGTATGAAATCAATGTCGATGAGTGAAATGCCGAGACAGGTATATATATATATATATATATATATATATATATATATATATATATATATATATATATATATATATATATATATATATATATATATACCGGGTGTCCACGGAAGGTTGCTCGCCCCTATAACTTTTTTGTTTTCGGAGATAATGAAATAAAATTCAAAGGATCTGTTTAATGCATAAATCTGCATTTTCTGACAAGTAACTCAACTTCATGCAACTTCCGGTTTCACCGGAAGTGACATAAACTTTCGATTTTCAAATGGGACACCGGGTGTATTTTCAGTTTTTTTTTGTCTCCATATGACATTTAGAATACAACAATGTATCATTTGTAAAATTTTTATTCTAGAGGGCTATGGATTCGTTCAAATAACTAATTTCGGTCCTTAAATGTATGTTAAAATACAACTGTTTTCGATCGAAATGTTTCATCTATGTGAAGTTTAATTTTAAAACTTTTATTACTATTTTTTTCAAATGGCAACATGGTGGCTCATCGGGTTAAAAAAAAAGATAATTTTATTACGATTAATTTGATACCGCACTCTAGATATTAGCTTGAAAGAAAACTTTCGATAAAAACTTGAAATCCCATAACCTTACAACTTTCTTTAAATGAAGAATCTTATTGAGATTAAAATAACATTTGAAATCATCGAGTAGCCTGTGACCAACACAACTGAAACAAAATAAGTCCGAAGTCACGCCCATAAATCTACGTCCCAGGACGGTCAACAGGGTCATTTTAGGACGAAATTATTTATTTGAACGCATCTATAGCCCTCTAGAATAAAAATTTATTTCGAAAAAAATTTGTACAACGGTTACAAAAAGTAGCAAATTATACATGGTTGTATTTTAAATGTCATATGGAGACAAAAAAACTGAAATATACCAGGTGTCTCATTTAAAAATCGAAAGTTTATCTCACTTCCGTTGAAACCGGAAGTTGCATGAAGTTGGGTTACCTGTCAGAAAATGCAGTTTTATGCATTAAACAGATCCTGTAAATTTCATTCCATTATCTCCGAAAGAAAAAGTTATAGGGGCGAGCCTCCTTCCGTGGACACCCGGTATATATATATATATATATATATATATATATATATATATATATAACAAGCAAAATTATCGGTCTAGTCCGCATATTTTATGTCGAAGCACCCGTTGACACGTGTTTCGGACTCTTTGGTCCTGATCAGAACGGCGTTGCCAACTATGGGATGGAAAACTTGGAAATGAACACAGCAACAACAAGCAGAATCCCTTGATTTACAAGTTAATCACACATTTGTGGCTTATTGTTCGAACTTTCCGGTTCGGGGGATTTGGTCATATTCGGGCTAGACCGATAATTTTGCTTATTATATTTACTATTTCCTGGCGATAAATTTCTTATTTGTAGTTTATTTTCACGATCCGGGATCTCGCTGATGGCATTATTCGCCTCCGTGGCAAAGTTTGACCCAAACAAACCGGAGAGTTCGAACAATAAGTCACAAATGTGTGATTGTCTTCCGAAGCAAGGGAATCTGCTGGTTGATGCTGTTTTCATTTTCAAGTTTTCTATCCCATACTTGGCATACTTGGCTACGCCTTTCTTATGAGGACCAAAGAGTCCGAAACACGTGTCAACAGCGCTGCTTAGACAAATGCGGGCTAGACCAATAATTTTGCTTGTATTATTCACTATTTCCCAGCGATAAATTTCTTCTTTATTTATTTATATATATATATATATATATATATATATATATATATATATATTATATATATATATATATATATATATATATATATATATATATATATATATATATATATATATAATATATATATATATATATATATATATATATATATATATATATATATATATATATATATATATATATATATATATATATATATATATATAATTATATATGTATGTATATATATAGGATGAGACGTTATTGGAATTTATAGTATTCTTATTAGAAAGACAATTCACTCCAGAAGGCAGTAATAACGTAATAATATGGAAGAAAATCAAGAAGGCGCCAGAAGGCAAATTACTCCACACGATAAGGGGAAGCTAGGTGTCAACATAATGTGACAGAGGGTGGGAACAAGTGATACGCTTCGTAACGTAACTGTTGAAATTTAAAGTATTAAGACATATAAGTCCAAACAAGAACTCAACAATATTAGGAAAATCTAATATTATTATAAGGTTAAAATTTGCAGGTATCACTTTTTGGTACGTGGTGCCCACTGTACCCATAATGTTGCAAATCGGCCTACTTGGACATACACCGAAAGACCAATACATCCTTTGAGACTTCATTACCTCAAAAAAACAGCGGAATTCGCAGCCGTGATTTCGTAAATGTTCAATTGCTCATATCATTGATTCGTCACTTGACTTTCACTGAGTGATAGAAATGATTTGCGTAGTTCCACTTATATTTTGTTATTTTTTATTCATAAAATAAATTTATAATGATGCAAACTATAAGAAGCATTTAATGTATATTTCTGATAATGAACAAAATACACAAGATGAACTTAACACTTTATGGGGAAGACTAAAATAGACAAAAAACAAAGACTTGCAAAAAAAATTGACACAAAAAGAAGCCACAGAGATTTTTTCCAAAAACAACTGGAGCCCAGGAACGCAAAAATAAGAACAAACTGATTTCTAAATTCAAAATATGTAACGTCTCAAATGTGACAAGGACATGGGAGCTCCAAAATCTATTGAATTTGTGTGACGTAATTTGTGGATCTCCCAGAAGAAGAAACATATATATATATATATATATATATATATATATATATATATATATATATATATATATATATATCTATATATATCTATATATATATCTATATATCTATATATAAAAATATATAAATATATATATATAATTATTAATATATATATATATATATATATATATATATATAAATATATATATATATAAATATATATAGCTCAGGAAATAAGATAAAGTAGGTTTTATGATTCCGAATTACTTTTGTTCACCCGAAATCTATTGCGACCATCAATAAACATTGGACGTGCTGTCGGTCCTCCTTCACTTTCTTGACCAGAACACAGTTTTTTGAGGCTATGAAAACAGTTGCCACAAAATTTAGTACACAAGAGTCAAATAGAAAAATTAACTCATGTTTTCAATAATGTAGTATGGAATAAATTTAACAATTCGGGTAGAGATGCCGATTGACAATATTTCCGAACGTACTCATCTGCGGGACATAAGTTACGCGCCTAATCATTCACGTGTCAGTGCCTATCGAAGTATGTAGTCGGCATCAGGCAATCTCCAATCATTTTTAATTTAACTGAGATTTTCAATTTCTGCCAAGTCAAAAGTTTTTCGGAGTATAAGGTTAGTGTACTGTACTTACTTAATAAACGTTCTAGTATAAAATTTGCATGAATATAGTGAAACAGCATAGAATGAGGTTATACCTTTGCTTATTTGTGTCATCTTTATCCCAGTTGAAACTGTTCAGGAGCATTCGGCATCTCTGCCGGAAATTCGGGAGAGATGCCGATTTTTAATAGGGTGTTACGGCTAACCTAAAAAAATATTTTAATTTCAGATATGCCGAGCAAATACAAAAGAAATTGTCATAATAGGGGTAAATGGACCGAAGGAGCTTCAAAAGCTGCTATGCAAAGTATAGCAGAAGGTATGGATGTAAACGAAGCTGCTAGAGTTTTTGAAATTCCACCAAGAACTTTAAAGCGCAGAGTTGCATCCGGAAATTCCAAAAAAGGACGAATGGGACCTGACAGTTTGCTTGGTGAAAACGCTGAAAAGAAAATTGTTATACACATAAACAAACTGCAGGTAAGGGGATTTACTCCTACGAGATTAGAAGTTAGACGAATGGCGTTTCACCTAGCAGAGCAGTTGAAAATACAGCACAAATTTAATAGACAAGCTGAACTCGCAGGTTATGACTGGCTTTCGTCCTTTTTACGACGACATCCTGAATTGTCCATAAGGAAGGCTGAAGCCTTGTCCCGCAATAGAAGTGTCGGCATGGATCGAGAAGTAGTTGCCAAATATTTTGAACTACTCTCTTCTATATTGGAGGAACATCAGCTACTCGGCAAACCCGCTTGTCTATATAATATGGATGAGACTGGACTCCAACTGAACAACCGTCCAGGAGAGGTCATTGCCAAGAGAGGGTCAAAAGTCGTGTCAGCGTTGACAGCCGCAGAACGGGGAGAAACGATAACAGTTATAGGCTGTTGCGACGCAGAAGGAACTTTTTTGCCACCCGCATGCATTTTCAAGGGTAAAAATAAAAAACCCGAATTTGAGGATGGGATGCCACCAGGCTCTGTAGTGTACATGAACCAGAAGTCGGCGTACATAAACTCACACATTTTTCTAGAGTGGCTTGAGTTTCATTTCGTCCCAGGGAAAACTGCAGGTAAAGTGGTGTTGATACTTGACGGTCATGGATCACACTGCAGTTCAGTCGAAACACTGACATTTGCCGATGAAAATGAAATCATTCTTCTTTGCCTTCTGCCACATACCACACACTATCTCCAACCGCTGGATCGGTCGTTTTTCAAGTCTTTAAAAGCATCACTTTTTCAAGCCTGTGATACGTGGGTGAAATCGAACGTCGACAGAAGAATTAGTAGGCTGCAGTTCGGACGACTCCTAGGTGTCGCTTGGGGAAAATCTGCAAATGTTCAAAACGCCACATCTGGTTTTAGGGCGACCGGAATTTATCCGCTTAACCCGAAAAATATTCCGGACTATGCTTATGGATGCACTGACGTGGGAACAAATGAAGCGCCTGCGGAAGTGCCGTGTCAAGAAGAAGGAAGATTTTCTCCACAGCCGTCAACTTCACACGTTGCTGAACTACCAGCAGCCCAAATCACGCACGTTTCGACTCCTAGAAAAATTACGCCTGGCAAAGCCCTGGACATTGTATCACCTGTTCCAGGTACTGCTGTACTAGACGTTAGGAGAAAATCTAAGAAAATCGCAGAAATTTTAATTAGTGCAGAAGGCATAGAAAAGCGCAAGAAAAACTAAGAGCGCAAAAAAGGGATGGAACTTAAGAAACTTAAACGTGGTAAAACACGCATCGTATCTAAAAAAGGGAAATTTGCTGCGAAAACGGTACCCAAAGGAGAACAGACAAAAAAAGAACTGGAGTTGGAGGAATCTACTGATGAAGATTTGGACATTTTTATTCATGACAGTAGCTTGGACATGGAAACTTACAATGACGCAACCTGTACTGGTTGTGGTGAAGAGTATACCAAGACAACCAAAACCGATGACTGGATTCAGTGCATCCATTGTCAGCAGTGGCTGCATGAGGGGTGTACGAAATACCAAAATACATGCGAAATCTGTGTAAAATTGTTCATTAAAAAGAACAAATGTAGAGGCATCTCTACCTTGAGCTTGCGGCATCTCTCCCGTGATATTAGGTAGAGATGCCGATTTTCAGAGTGTGCGAAAATGTTTTTTCATTGTTTATTAGGGTTAGTTTAAGGAATAATACTTATGTGCCTTGTTTACCAAATAAATATTACATCCGATAGGCTTAGTTTCATTACTCAATGATTATTTTGAAATTAGTTAACCAAGAAAATGTGAAAAATCGGCATCTCTCCCGGAATTACCCTAATTCGAAAAGTTTTTAAACTTTGGTCAATTGAATGCTACATAGAGAAAGAAACAAATCTCATTTTGCAACCTTTTCCGAAGTCCGGAACATTGTTAAAATTGCACTAATATTGAATTTTGCCTTATGCTTGTGGAAAAAATTCTAAAAGTTCTGCAAACTTGGAGAAGTATTAAATATGTTATTTCATATCACGTATCAAATTTGCAACCAATTTAAGGGTACGGAACATTTTTTTATTCAGAGTTAACGTTTTTCTTTGATAAACTGACCAAAAAAATTACAAAAGTTTCGCAAACTTGAGAGATACTTCGGAAAAATATACCGAACTTTTGTATAAATTTGCAACCTTTTACGTTGATCGGAACATGTTTATTTATAATTTTTTCAATTCGTGGTAACTTTTTCGAGCAAGATGGTCTCGAAGTAATTACAAAAGTTTTGAAACTTGGTAGCAAATTTAGAAAACATCTATTCTGATGCATTTGCAAACTTGTACGCGGTCCGGAACATTAGGCAATTTGCAAAAATATAAAAATCCAAAAATCATATTTTTACAAATTGCTTAAACTTCCGGAATGCGTATAAGGTTACAAATTCGCAAATGCATCAGAAAAGATGTTTTCTGAATTTACAACCAAGTTTCAAATTTTTTGTAATTATTTCGAGACCGAAAAAATGATCACGAATTAAAAAAATTATAGATAAACATGTTACGGTCAACGTGAAAGGTTGCAAATTCATACAACTGTTCGGTATATTTTTCCGTATCTCTCAAGTTTGCAGAACTTCTGGAATATTTTTTGGTCAGTTTATCAAAGAAAAACGTTAATTTTCAATTAAAAAAATGTTTCGTACCCTTAAATTGGTTGCATATTTGATACGTGATATGAAATAATATATTTAATTTTTTTCACAAGCATAAGGCAAAATTCAATTTAAACAATGTTCCGGACTTCGGAAAAGCTTGCAAAATTTCATAGTTTGTTTTTATCTCATTCCCGACCCTACATTAAGTTTGAAAACTTTTGGAATTATTGTCAATTGATTATCTCAACTCACTGACCTATCTAATTGAAACTCATCATCATCAGTGAAATTATGGAAAATTTCAATTCTTTCAATGAATTTTCGGTTTATTCTGGGACTGTTTAATTATTCAATAATTAGGTATTCCATAAACGTTTTCATGTTACGATTCTCAGATTAACTGCAACATTACTCAACAGAAAAACATGTAACTTCACTCATGATATGAACGTCCGACGATAAAGTCTCAAGGGCAACAAAGGATATAACTAAAAATGTAGGAATGGATAAAATATGGTGACATTACTTAATTGCAAGCTCCACCTAACGCAAATAATCAATGTCAATTATTATCAGTGAGTTTTCATCACTGTACGAATGATTGAAGGAAAATTAACAAAAGCTAAAATAATGTTCCAAATAGGTATGTCGTACAATGGAAACTTCAGTTTCTATTATCAAACTTTTTTTAATAACTAATTGATTGGGCCGATACTTGATGAAAATCTATCATAATATTGTAAATAGAACTTCACAGTTTTTGATTTTCACTTTATTTTGTCAACATGACAATTGTTTCGCCAATACATAGTGGCTTCTTCAGATGTATACCTAATATATTATAGTGAATTTGAAATATTACATGTCAAAAAAAAATGCTATACACCGAATTTATTAGAGGCTCTTGAAATTAAAAGTATGAAACAATCCAATAACTTGTTAAATGACCAATTAGATATGAATAGTTCACCGTTGTTAAATCTCTTCTAGATGTAATATTGAATATTTGTGCCTATTGTGTTTTCCCATGTCATTAACAGTTTGTACTTTATACCTGTTAAGTGATTACGTTTAGGTTTTACCATTCTTATTGTATATTCCCATCCCTCATCTTTCAATATTCTCGTTGTAAAAGTTAGTATATATTATATATTGGCGAAACAAATGTCATGTTACTAAATAACAAATTGAATGTAGAAATAAATTTAATTATACTAAGACAATATTCTCAATTACCAAATAATGTGCTACATTCTGATCATGTTCAGGTCGATACTGGGAACTGGGAGTTGCATATTGTTGTCACTGGTGTGCCTCAAAGGACGATCTTGTACCGATGCTCTTTCTGATACATATATATATATATATATATATATATATATATATATATATATATATATATATATATATATATATATATATATATATTATTTATTCGAATTGTTGTTGCCTGTGAACTATTTCTAATCTCTTGATAATTATTAGCAATAACAGGCTTGTTGAATCTTAAAAAACTCAATTTTATTGAAAAGTTGACGTTTCGCCACGACATTCATGGCTTTATCAAAACTTTTGAGAAAAAATTGAAATTTCTTTGACATTTATTGATTTGAAAAATTTCTATAGAAACAGACTACTGTTTCACTAAAAATTTTTTCGGCTGTGGCCGTTCTTTGTTATTTATTACGTGCTATTCAGTCCAATATTAACATTCAAATTTGTTATTATTAGATGGTAAGGGAAACCACAGAAACCTTTACCCACGTAATGTTCGAAATAGGTCCAAATTATTATTATTCTTTGACTCTTCAAAATCAAAATAATTTGGAGCTATTTCGAACATTACGTGGGTAAAGGTTTCTGTGGTTTCCCTTACCATCTAATAATAAAAAATTTGAATGTTGATATTGGACTGAATAGCACGTAATAAATAACAAAGAACGGCCACAGCCGAAAAAAATTTTAGTAAAACAGTAGTCTGTTTCTATAGAAATTTTTCAAATCAATAACTGTCAAAGAAATTTCAATTTTTTCTCAAAAGTTTTGATAAAGCCATGAATGTCGTGGCGAAACGTCAACTTTTCAATAAAATCGAGTTTTTTAAGATTCAACAAGCCTGTTATTGCTAATAATTATCAAGAGATATATATATATATATATATATATATATATATATATATATATATATATATATATAAAGTATTAACTTCAAAATAAAAACACTTGGCTTATGTTTCACAATATAAAAAATCTTTAGATACTGTACTTAGCAGTAATAAAAAGTCGACATGTTTCGAGCTATGAACTCATTATCAAGACTAACTACAGGAGAGTATTGCATCGTAATTTATAAAACAGACAAAAGCAAAGGTGATACCTGAAAATCAATTTGTTCGTTTACAAGGGGTAATTGACTATTATGGCCGGAACTTATTTCGATAATTTCGAGAAGGTCAAGACGTTTACCCTTGTTACCTGAATGTAACAATTTGGTTTTGTTGAAATCCAGAAAGTGATTGAATTTTATACAATGTTCAGAGAAGCCAGTGGTATTTTTGTTTTGTAAAATTGACTTTTTATGTTCTTCAACACGAATAATTATATTCCTTCCTGTCTGTCCAATATAGAAAGCAGGACATTCGTCGCAAAATATTTTGTAAATACCACTGTTTTCTCCGATGTTAGATTTTTCTTTATTATTGACCAAGAATGACTTCAAGTTTCTTTTATTTGTACAAATTGTTTTAACGTTATTTTTCGATAGTCTGTTACAAATTTTGCTACTCAAATTAGGCACATAATTTATTGGGAAGTATTTTTGTTCTTCATTAATAGTTTGCGTGGGGTATATTGAATGCAACAGATACTTTCTTCGTTTTTTCCCAATGAGCTTGTCGATAAGACTTTCATTGTAACCGTTATTGATGGATAATAATTTAATTGTATTAACTTCAGTTTGAAAATTTGTTTCCGATAATGGAATCGTGAACAACCTATGTATGAACGAATGAAAAGCACTGAGTTTTATTTTAATGTGTTGGTTACTGTCGCTGTGAATTAAAGTATCTGTGAAGGTTGGTTTTCTATAAATGTTGAAAGTAAGAGAATTCAAATTCCTATCAATCTGAACGTCTAAGAAATTCAAGGTACCGTTTTCGTTTTCTACTTCTTTTGTAAATTGAATCGAGTTGTAGAAAGTATTTATATATTTAAGGAAATTATCTAACTGCCTATCTGTACCGGTCCTAATACAAAAAATATCATCTACATAACGTCTCCATAATAAAACGTTAGTAATTAAATTATTATCAGTATTGAAAATTTTTTCTTCTAAGTTATTCATGAAAATTTCACTCAACAAAGGCGATAACGGTGATCCCATGGGCAATCCGTCTTCTTGTTTGTATATTATATTATTAAATTTGAAATAACTCTGTTTCAAACATAAGTTTAAGGCAGACATTGTTTCGTTGACTGCTTGAGTTGTTAAATTTGGGTTCATCTCTAGATATCGCTTAACAATATTTTTAACTTCTTGAGTTGGCGTAGAAGGAAATAAGTTGATAACGTCAAATGAAATTAATTTAGCATTTGAAGGAATTTTGATATTCTTAAGATGATTAACTAACTGAATAGAATTTTTAATGCTATACGCCGGATTGAATTGAATTAAGGTGGGTAATTTCTTATTCAAATACTGACATAATTTATACGCAGGAGCGTCAATATAAGATACTATTGGACGCATCGGGCAATCAATTTTATGTATTTTTGGTAAAGTATATAAAACCGGGGTGCGTGGGTTCATGGAAGTTAAGAAAAAAGTGTTAATATCTGAAAATAAGATTTTACTATTCTTGATGAATGATTTTATTTCGTTTATATAATAATAATAATATACCCCACGCAAACTATTAATGAAGAACAAAAATACTTCCCAATAAATTATGTGCCTAATTTGAGTAGCAAAATTTGTAACAAACTATGGAAAAATAACGTTAAAACAATTTGTAAAAATAAAAGAAACTTGAAGTCATTCTTGGTCAATAATAAAGAAAAATCTAACATCGGAGAAAACAGTGGTATTTACAAAATATTTTGCGACGAATGTCCTGCTTTCTATATTGGACAGACAGGAAGGAATATAAATATTCGTGTTGAAGAACATAAAAAGTCAATTTTACAAAACAAAAATACCACTGGCTTCTCTGAACATTGTATAAAATTCAATCACATCCTGGATTTCAACAAAACCAAATTGTTACATTCAGGTAACAAGGGTAAACGTCTTGACCTTCTCGAAATTATCGAAATAAGTTTCGCCCATAATAGTCAATTACCCCTTGTAAACGAACAAATTGATTTTCAGGTATCACCTTTGCTTTTGTCTGTTTTATAAATTACGATGCAATACTCTCCTGTAGTCAGTCTTGATAATGAGTTCATAGCTCGAAACATGTCGACTTTTTATTACTGCTAAGTACAGTATCTAAAGATTTTTTATATTGTGAAACATAAGCCAAGTGTTTTTATTTTAAAGTTTATACTTTATTCTTTATGATGTTTCACCAAGTGATGTGCGAGAATTCAATCTCAGTTATATATATATATATATATATATATATATATATATATATATATTTATATATATATATATATATATATATATATATATATATATATATAATAAATATATATATATATATATATATATATATAATATATATATATATATATATATATATATATATATATATATATATATATATATATATATATATATATATATATATATATATATATATATATATATATATATATATATATATATAATATATATATATATATATATATATATATATATATATATATATATATATATATATATATATATATATATATATATATATATATATATATATTATATATATATATATATATATATATATTATATATATATATATATATATATATATATATATATATATATATATATATATATATATATAATATATATATACTATATATATATATATATATATATATATATATATATATAATATATATATATATATATATATATATATATATATATATATATATATATATATATATATATATATATATATATATATATATATATATATATATATATATATATATATATATATATTTATATATTAATATATATATATATATATATATATATAATATATATATATATATAATATATATATATATATCCCTTCGTTAGTGTTTCGGGGTATATGATACCCCACTACGTCTGTTTATAGCTGTAAACTTAAAATTCGAAAAATCAGAGACCTGCTCATACATATAGTAAAACAACACGTCTGGCGTGGCGTGTCTATGGGCTTTCAGTTTCAAAACATATCTCGGTGAAGACTCTTGGGGTATCGTATACCCCGGAACACTAATTACGTAACTTTTCGTGTGTAAGTAGTAAATAACAGAGTTTCACTTTAGTTTTTGATGCGTGTTATTTTCTGATAAATTTTAACAATATGTCGTACGAAGAGTGCCAACGAAGGCTTCAGAGATTGTGGGACGAGTTTGATGGACATAATTATTCCCCGTCGCAACAAAACTTCCTTCAACGGACTCATCTGTTGTGTCATATGTACCAAAAAATCTAAAAATGTCATTCTTTTCTCTAATTTACACCATGACAGTACTATAGTTGGCCAATCTGGTGACAAAAAATTGCACGGAAATATCGATTTTTACAACAGTACAAAGGGCGGTGTTGATACATTGGATGAACTAGGTATCTGATTATTACAGCGTAGCAAGGAACAGTCGCCGCTGGACCCTTACTTTATTTTTCTCGTTCTTGAATACTACCGAAGTAAATGCTCAAGCTATATAATATAAAGAAAATACAACAAATTTCAATTTAAAAAAGCGTGCGTTTTTAAAAGAACTTGGTATACAGCTGATATCAGAGTTCAGAAGTGAGCGACAAAACCCATGTTTATGGCGAAGAGGACTTCGAGAACTGGAGCCAGTGGAAAGTCATGAACATGGCTCAAAACGACGCAGGACAAGCATAAGATGTTCAGTATGTCTGAGAAATAAGCACAGAAAGACATTTTATGCTTGTATGCAGTGTGCACCCCACTATGCTTAGAGTACGCAGTTTTTAGCTGCGAAAATTGTGCCACATTCGAGAGACCATGAAAAGTTTATTGGTGAAAATATTGTTTTAATTTATGTTGTGTTTTATCCCTTAGTCATTCTTTTTAAAAATGTGTTTAAGTTTGACATTGTAGTATATAGGTTACTAAAATATTTATCATAATAGTGAATGTTCTTTTTTTGAAATTGAAAATTGATGTTTCTTGTAAATTTAGTAGTATTTCGAATAAAACCTGTTGTTACATATATTTTTTTCATTTATTCGATTCAAACGTATTCAAAAAATCAAGTTCAATAATTAAATTGAAAATATATCCAAAAAGCTCAATTTGCCGTAAATTTTTTTCGTGGGGTATGACATACCCCAGAACACTTACCGTGTGTTTTTTTCATGGTACACTAACGAAGGGATATATATATATATATATATATATATATATATATATATATATATATATATATATATATATATATATATATATATATATGTAGCATCCACCTTCAAGAAGAAGTCGGTCAGTGCACCTATATTTGGCCATCAACGTGTTGTGCAAGTTCAGTTCAGAAAAAGCTACCTTGAGATAAACTCGAACCGGGGGATCTGAATATAGTTAATTTTAATGCAACCAAGGGGGTAGGTTCTCAAAATAAAAATTCCCTTATCTTAATTATTAATGGACAACTTAACTACGTATTTTAGAAATGGGCGCTAACTTCAATTCAACATGGCGCGAACACGTCTTCACCATTGCCATGTCAGCTACACAGAATTTACGTCAAAGCAGCTTCAGCTGATTTTTAAAGTACATTTAGCATTGAATGATTGTAAAAAAAACTCTTGAGCATAAGAGCTCCATCACTAAGGTCGCGCGAAATGCATCGCGATGGAGTTTGGTAAATTTTCAATAAACTACGAAATAACAAGAAATATCTACGTAAAAATTTAAAACCGCCAAATAGCACCTCTCTCATCAACCAAATTCAGGAACAAATTATTTTCAGCCTTCTTACTGAATTTAGAGTGACTGTAGAGATGAGCAATGGCCGAAAATCCTCAAAGATGCCTCAAAAACAACCCATATGTCATTTAGTCTGATGAAGAAGCTGTAGATTCATTCAAATACTACTTCCACATCACCTCATTGATGACTTTCGATACAGTTCAATAGTCCATTACTTTCGGGAAAAATACGACTAAAATGAGGAATATTACTAATCGATTACTAATAGACTAACTTTACCGTTCACCTTCATTCGTTTGAACATCAGAGGAAGGTCACCGACTTAGATTTCTTCAGAGATATTATCACGGCAGGTGTTTTGCAACCATTATTCTACTATAAGGCCACTACACACGGGCGTCGATGTGTTAATACATCAACGTGCATCCAAGAATGTGCAACCTTAATGTCGATGCAAAAATAGCACGTTCTTGAATGCACAACCCGGATGAATGCCGCTTTGATGTTTTCAGGAATCGCTTGAATTTTTGGATGCGCATTCAAACGAATGCATTCAAGTCTGTACGTGTGGATGCAAATTACCGTGGGGTGTGCGTTTTTAAAGCAGTAGCGGCGGTTAAGTTTATGAAATAATTTGTTACTGCAGTAGGTATTTAAAATAATAAGTTGAATATTTCATGAATTTGTAAAATATTTACTAAAAATGTTTGCAGATAGTTTCATCATTATGTCTGACTGCAGAACAATGTCCCGGGAATTTCTACGGGAATTTGTGGAGTTATACAGGGACCTATACCCTGCTTGTGGCATACAAAATCAAAGAACTATTTAGACCGAAATAAAAAAAAATTTGCATACAAAATATTGATAGAGAAGCTGCAAATCATTCAACCAAATGCTTTGAAAAGTACAGTTGTCGCTAAAATCAATAGTCTTGTGGCTGGGTTCGGAGATAAAATGAAAAAGTTTTTATCTCGAAGAGAAGTGGTACGGTGAGCCTTTCGGATATATTAACGTAGTGAATTTTAAATATTGGTAATTTCTTGCAGTAATTTCTGCAGTTATTGCCCATCTCATTACTGTATCTTGACGTTTTATTAATGGAATAGCAATGTCCAATAGTTACGAATAGGTTTCTTCGTCCATCCTTACGTAATTACGTGAGTCCTAGTTCCAACCACCATTTTTCTAACAGGTGAATGTGTGAAAAATGTTATCGTTTTAGAAACCAACCTTTAGACCACATTCGGCGACGATTTTCATTTTACTTTTTCTTTGTACACGCCACTGCCACCAGAGCTAAATATTCCTCCTGCTCAGACATCTGGTCAAACATTTTAGCAGACTGGCCAAAACTATGGTATGTACCTACGTACGTGTGTATGCAATCAGGTTGCACGTTTTTGGATGCACGTCGATGTATTAAGAGACATCGACGTCCATGTGTAGCCCGCCATGAGCATCTTTCAATCGTCACACAAGGTGTGCTGTTAATGGGAGCTTTCCAACAAGGCAGCACCGTGCCACTCTGTGTCACACTACCGAACACGGTGTACGGGTGCTTGTTGGAAAGCCTTTTTGATTTTTATGTAAAACGCCAGAGAGCGCAGCCATCGTTATTTCAAAAGGCAATGGACAAGTGATTTCTGTTTCGGTTTATCACTAATTACGTACACCGTCATTAGCCAATTTTGTATCACGTTAACTTATGAAAACTGTAAGTGAAATATTAATATGATATAGTGCAATGATAATCATCTAATAAATTAATAATTAAAACTATTGCCAACGTTAATGCAATAAATCGACTATAAATGTTGGTAGCACTGAAACACTACACGCTCTAACTCAACTTTTTTGTGTGTTCGTCCGTGTGTCATTGTGTCGTAGTTGGAACACGAAGCGATGAACACTGTGTCACACAGTGTCGCTCTGTGTCGTAGTTGGAAAGCTAACAATAGATATACACATGCCGTGCACATCTCAACAAGCGATTCTAAACCGAAACGAAAATCCATGAAACGCTCTACTCTTATAGTAGTATTTTCGGTTGGCGTTACTTACAACTTGCAGCGGTTTAAATCCAGCATGAACCGCTTTTTATTGAAATTATGTCGGGGTACTTGAGAAGCTTAGTTTCTCCCGGGATTTGCTTGTAATTTGCTTTGACTCAGAGTTGCGCTTGAAGAAAAGAAACACCTTTTCAACAAACATTCGCAGGAGGTTAGGAACATTTTCCAGTACATTTACCGTAATGCGAACCCATGCTTAGAATTCATTATGACTGAATAAAGATAGAGTTAAGTCTCAACCAAACACAACGAAAGAGACTGTATGTTGAAGAATCTTCACTTCATGATGTATGTACTGAATCGTTCACAAGGTACATATTCAAATAACTAAACTTCCTGCGAAAAATTCACCAATTTCTGTCAATTTTTAAGGGAAAATCCTCATCAACCCCATAAAGATAAAAGATCTGAAAATAGGTACCAATAATTCCGTAATTTTTTTAAGTTTTCTGAATATATGAAATTGAAATGATTTGGTAGGTTTGATGCCGATATGACTGAAATTAACAAAAATAAACAGTGTTTTTTAAAGAGTTATACATTATGAGAAAAATGAATAAACTCGTAATATATAAAAAAATATATTGAATTATCACTAGATAAACAACATTGTATTGTGCATTTCGTTACATTAATTAGATAAAACGAGTAACTCTATCAGTTAAACTAGATTATGACACAAAATACATATTTTTGAGAAATATTGGGTCTTATTATGGAATGAAAACAGATTCCTGATCTTCGGATTTAGAGGGTGTATTCATATAACCTATTTATATTTATTCAGAAAGAGAATCTCATGAAAATAGGTGTAATGAATAACTGAATCATTTAAACATTGTTTCAAATGAAAAATTCCATTGCATTATGAGCTTTGGGTTCCGTATTTCAGTTGTTATTCGATCGCAATTAATCATGGTGATCAAACTGAATTCAAAGAAGCTTTTTCAGTACTTCCTCAAGTATGTGTGAGAGAGGCGGGCTGCTTGAGTTCTGGGAACTCTTTCAGTTAGTTCATTGTATTTTTAAGTGCATTAGGGATAGATGAGACAGAATGATTTATAGAAGAGAGGGTGTAAGTTAAGAGGATGAATTCTAGCCCAGCATTCGTGATTTTAAGCAATGAGGAAACCTCTGGCAGATCAGTAAACCAGGAAGCTCGAACCTGGTACTTCCCGAATGCTCAAAAATTGTAAATAAAACTTCACAGTTGATTTTCACTATATTTTGTTAACAGGACAATTATTTCGCCAATACACAGTAGATTCTGCAGATGTATAATATTTTTAATAGTGAATTTGAAATATTACATATAGAAAAGAAAATGATATAAACTCAATTTATTAGAGGCTCTTGAAATTAAAAGTATGAAACAATCCAATAACTTGTTAAATGACCAATTAGATATGAATAGTTCACCGTTGTTAAATCTCTTCTAGATGTAATATTGAATATTTGTGCCTATTGTGTTTTCCCAAGTCATTAGTAGTTTGTACTTTCTACCTGCTAAGTGATTACGTTTAGGTTTTCCCCATTCTTATTGTATATTCCCTTCCCACATCTTTCAATATTCTCGTTGTAAAAGTTAGTATGTATTATACATCTGATGAAGCCACTGTGTATTGGCGAAACAATTGTCATGTTAACAAAATATAGTGAAAATCAAAAACTGTGAAGTTTTATTTACAACTTTTTTTTCATCGGCTCATAAGACAATATTCTCAATTACCAAATAATATGCGATATTCTGATCATGATCAGCCGTTTATCGTTAACACCGGTCTGCCTCAAAGGACGATCTTCCACCGATGATTTTTCTTATACATATATATATATATATATATATATATATATATATATATATATATATATATATATATATATATATATATATATATATATATACAGTGCTTTCATGATGAAAGGAACAAATTCATTAAAAAATTAGGTTTCTAGTTCATGTTAAAATCCTCGGACAGGTCGATTAGTATTTTTATTTGGGCATTTTTCGCAATAAAAATTTTGTATACAGGGTGTCTCATTCAAGAGCTATGGCTTTGTCATTAGTTTTTTTAAAGGTAATACCCTGTATATTATTTCACTTTACAATTCTACGATAAATTCTTATCACTTTTTGTGAACATCTGTTGGGAAAAGTTGCATCAAGAAATTGTCGAACAGCGATTGAATAGTGAGGAGGTGCCCCATCTTGTTGAAACCATATCTCGTTATTAGGTATGTCAGGATCTTGTGGGTTAGGAAACAAAACAGCTAAAGCCGAAATGAGTTCGAACTGGAGAAAGTTCAAGTAGTCCTCTCCGTTTAGTGTTCCTTCAAAAAAATAGGGACCAACTATACGATTTCGAACAATCGCTGCCCATGTATTAATTTTTTGAGGCCGCTGTGTGTGGCATTCTTGCATCCAATGAGGATTCTCGGTCGCCCAATACCTACAGTTTTGTCTGTTGACGTGGCCATTTAAAGTAAAGGTGGCTTCATCAGAAAAAATTATGTTTGTAATGAAATTTAGATGTTGATTATGAATTTCAAGAATCTGCTCACAAAACTGTACTCTGCGGTCAAAATCGTCTTCTAATAATTTCATGTACCAGCTTAATTTTATAGGGATGATACTTATTTTACCTTAAGTATTTTATGCACGGACCCTACTGATAAATTGAAATTATTGGAAATTGTAGTAATGGATGTATGAGGGTTATCTTGGTTTCTAGTAGAACGTTCAGCACTGTTTCTTCAGATACTCTCGGTGGTCTTCCTTTAGGTAAATCTCTAACGTGGCCGTATCTCCTGAATTTTGATTCAATTTTGCTGACTGTCGATCTAGTAATTGGCGGACGATCAGGATGATTTTCATTGAATAGATTGCAGACTTCTTCTTGTGAACGCACCCTATCTCCAAAACCAATCATCATAAGTACTTCAATACGTTCTCTCTCAAGTCATTGCTTTTTCTTCAACAATGAAGTAGTGTTGTGCCTGGCGCGTTAAAAACGTACAAACTGCGATCTATACAGCACCAGTGAATGAATTCAGATGGTACATGTGAAATTTCATTCTTCAGATTTAATGACAAATGTTTACCTAAATTTTTTTTGTACTTTTAATCCACATTTTAAATCTCCAGGTGCTCCACTATCTCCGTTATAATCTGGGAATCCATCAAGTTGAGGCATATGGTATGTTCACAAATAGTGATACGAATTTATCGTAGAATTGTAAAGTGAAATAATATACAGGGTATTACCTTTAAAAAAACTAATGACAAAGCCATAGCTCTTGAATGAGACACCCTGTATACAAAATTTTTATTGCGAAAATTGCCCAAATAAAAATACTAATCGACCTGTCCGAGGATTTTAACATGAAATAGAAACCTAATTTTTTAATGAATTTGTTCCTTTCATCATGAAAGCACTGTATATATATATATATATATATGTATATATATATATATATATATATATATATATATATATATATAGATCCATTTTAATATAGAAGAACTTCATTGAAACGTTTACAACATGGTCGAGTCGAAATATTGGTAATCATTTTCCAACTGAAAATCTCGTTACAGGTACTAGATATATAATTATATAAAATCCTTTACGAATAATACCGACATTAGAACTATTGCTCGTCATTCTACTTCAGACTTCAGGGGAACAATATTTCAAAATAACACTTTTTATTACTGACGCTTCCTTGATTACACCAATTATTCGCATTCTTTACTGCAACATTTATTATATTACTGAAAGAGTAGTCAGTGGTCAATTTTAATGACATAATTACACTGAAGTATACGAACAACTGAGTTAGTAAGATTTGTTTAATGCTAGTTCTTCTATATCAAATTCTTGTGATGTTATGAATCAGTTTGAATTTACTTTGAAGCTATGAGTAGATCTTCGTAATATTATTAATATAGTTAAGTTGTCTATGACTTTTTCTTGGAATTTTATGAGAAATAACAAAAGAATGGTTAATAATAACAATTTACACATTTATTAAAAGAAATAACGCATGACGCACGTTTCGGTGAAACTTCACCTTAACTGATTGATTGGACCGATACTTGATGAAAATCCATTATAATATTGTAAATAAAACTTCACAGTTTTTGTTTTTCACTATATTTTGTTAACATGACAATTGTGTCGCCAATACACAGTGGCTTCTTCAGATGTATAAAACATACTGTATGTTTTATGTTTCAGTATGTTTTATACATCTGAAGAAGCCACTGTGTATTGGCGAAACAATTGTCATGTTATCAAAATATAGTGAAAATCAAAAACTGTGAAGTTTTATTTACAATAAACTTTTTTTTCATCGGCTCATTCATCATATGAAATGATAATAATCAATGATAAAATAATACTCAAACTAAATAACAAATTGAATGTAGAAATGAATCTAATGCTACTAAGACAATATTCTCAATTACCAAATAATATGCTATATTCTGATCATGATCAGCCGTTTATCGTTAACACCGGTCTGCCTCAAAGGACGATCTTCCACCGATGCTTTTTCTTATACATATATATATATATATATATATATATATATATATATATATATATACATATATATATATATATATATATATATATATAATATATATATATATATATATATATAATATATATATATATATATATATATATAAGGAGTCTTCAAACGTAACAATCTGCTGACACTGACGGGACTTTATGTTTTCAGAAGTTCGATGTTTGTGCAGAAGCATAAAGAACTTTTTGAAAAATTTGAAAACCTAAATAATACCAGAAGGATTTTTCCATATCTGTATCCAAGTTGCTTGTTGTCTCTCACTCAGAGTAACTGTTGCTACATGTGTCTGAATTTATTTAATGCAATTCCAAAGCGATACAAAATCTCTCAAAGTTCAAGAATTTTCGAGAAGAAGATCTACAATTTTATCCGGGACTGTGAACCGTACACCTTGAAGGAATTTTTAGACTGTTGTACTATCCGGGATTGATTTTGTTTCTTTTATTACCTAGTTTAAGTCAGTGTATGTTATATTCATTTTGATCTATATTTCATTTGATCTATGTTAATTGTTCGATCAATTTTTTTGATAACGATGTTCTATTTATTATACTGTAGTATAATTATTTTTGAATTGAATAAATTATTATATATATATATATATATATATATATATATATATATATATATATATATATATATATATATATATATATATATATATAGTATCCACCTTCAACAAGAAGTCGGTCAGTGCATCTATATTTGGCCATCAATGTGTTGTGCAAGTTGAGTTCAGGAAAAGCTACCTTAAGATAAACTGGGGATCTGAATATAGTTAATTTTAATGCAACCAAGGGGGTAGGTTCTCAAAATAAAAATTCCCTCATCTTAATTATTATTGTTCCGTATTTTTAAGTGCATTAGGGATAGATGAGACAGGAAGATTTATAGAAGAGAGGGTGTAAGTTAAGAGGATGAATTCTAGCCCAGCATTCGCATTTTCGAGCAATAAAAAAACCTCTGGCAGACCAGTCGACCAGGAAGTTCGAACCTGGGACTTCCCGAATGCTAACAAAAGTGCCTAAACACTCGAATAACAAGCACGGTAACCGAATACAGATTATAGCATAATTATTCAAGGGAAACCTGGGCCTTTATCAGCAAAGAACTAAAATTTCTACATAATTAAGTACAACCTGAAATAAATTCTGTTATAGCAACTTTCCCATAGAAATTCCATGTTCACAAAAACTCCCGCAGATCATTTTAGTGGATATTTATAAAATTTATTCTATTGTATCACCATATAGTAATACTAACTGATAAACAGAAAAAAATTGGTTCAATAAATTCGGTAGATATACTGAGGAAATTGAAAAGAATGTTATTTCACATTTATTTGATTATTTAATCACATTAAGTCTAAAACAACGAAATGATTCCTAGTGAGAAGATTTCCAAAAAAAATATATTCCTTTTTGTTTTTTCGACAAGACATGTAACATCATAAGATATACTGCGGAGTCCTTTCAAAGTGTATTATCTAGTAAAGAATTCATGATTTTGCTACAAGATATGAGATGCCTCGAGATCTTTACGTAAGCTTCAAAAGCTCCGAAATCCTCATATTTATCATGCAGTGTACGTTCGTGAGAAAATGTGAGCTCATCTTGTCGAGTACGAGTTTTCGACAACAAAATCACAATATTTATAACCTTGGTCCAATATCGTGGTGGGGATAGAAACTCAGATCCTTCAAAGGATCTGGATGGAATATGAACTGTGAATTACAAATTGAGAATTTCTAGGATATCTTCATGAGAAAATAATAAATAATCTGATTAGAATTCATAAGTTTACTGATCAATAAAGAAGATTTTTCGTTATAAACATAACAATTTTTTGATTTATCACCGAAATATGAAATAACGAATAAAAGAATCATGTTTTCTACTAGTTATCATTAGATAACAAGAAATTTTGTTATCGCAAATCTTGTTCCAAGGAAAGATACCAACGAATTCATTGTTTTCAACACATTCATTTGACTATTTCTCTGCCACTTCAGTTTTTTGGATTTATTCGATTAATAGAAAAATACTAAGCATCTTCTTTCAGTTTTTGACACATCCATTGAATCCAAATATTTAGCCTCTTTAAAGTCAGAAGATTTGAGTATTTATATCAGCATGATGTTTTTAAGTTTTGAAATCTATCTTTCGGATCTTTGACATAAATAAAATGTTATGCTCACATATAAATATATCATAAATACATTCAGTGGATGCTTAATGTATTTTGAACGAATATTATATATTTTATCCCATTTTGACCTTTAAAGATGACAATATGCAACCCATGGGAACAAGGGTAAGTTGACGTTTATCCACTGAGTGAATTGAAAATTTTTTAATTCACTAGTGGAATAAAATGTTCACTACTCACTCTCTGGAAATTATTCTTTCCACACACAATGCACCTAAAACTCATTTTAAAGTAAGTTTATTATAATTTCATCAAAAATTCTACATTAACAGTCATGTCTATCATTAAAGTAAAAATTACAATTATTAAGATTTTGAAAATGAAACTGAAAACCTGTACCTCCTCCAAAGGAAACACGCTCAGTCGTTATAGCACATGTGTTTGTGGACTTCTCAGGCCCTGCTGGAGTATCCATTTCTGCATCAGAAACTTCGGTTTTTGTGACCCCACCAAGTATTTGTTCAGAAATATTTATTTTGTTTTGTAGTGAATCCTCAATATATCCTTCTGCAACAGAACTTGAGCGCCATCCACCATATCTCTTCAAAACTGTCAAATCTGCCCCAGAATTTGCGAGTAGTGTTGCAGAAGACCGCCTGAAACTGTGCCCTGTATATTGTTCAGCATCAGAAAGGCCCAAATACTTTGCAATAGTAGCGGGCATTTTCGAAAATGTATTCACACCTACAGGCTGGGCAGTACATTTTTCATTTTTATAATTTAGAAATAGTCGCTTGTGATCAACTTTGCTTTACCTCAAGTTCCTATACTTGCGGAATATATCGAGTGGAGCCACCTTATTACTACCATTGACCACAGTGAACACTCTTTTCTTATACGTTTTCGTATGTGGAATCCAATACGCTGCCCCGATCTTCCACATCTACGGTCATAGTCACCAGCTCGCCGATTCTACACCCTTCAGCAACACCCATAATAAAAACTACCTTTATCAATAAATATTGCTCATCAGAAGCGGCATCTAAAAAGTATTCTAACTCCTCTCTTGTGAATTCCTTCGACTTCTTTGCTACGTATCCCTGGAATGTTACTTCAAAAAGGCGGTAAAATCTGCCGATGTCTATTTTTTCTTTCAGAGCCAACATTTTTTGTTGCGAATAGTAGGAGCATAACCATAAAGACGACGACTTGACTTTCTTGGATCGTTCGGAAATATAGGCCAAAATGATTTTTTCGTTGACACCTTTAGCCTTCTTATTATTTCTCCAGGTACAAAATGCCGTATATTCCTTTTCGTACAATATTTTTGATTTCAATGGAATTACTGCTTCTGCTGCCTCATTTGCTTCTTCTATAACGCACTCAGGAACTACAACCTCGTCGTCACCGCTCAACATTTTTTCGAAACAAAAATTTTTTCACGGTTCTATAATTTGCATTGACAAACAATTAATTACATAGTGCCCTAGCGACCATCGATCGAAGTGAAATCTCGTTATGAATTTGAAGTATACCTATATTTCCTCTAAAAAGTATTCATTATTTGAATTTTCATCAAAATGGGATAAAATTTTGTATACAGCACGTGAGTTGAAAATGTTTATTCATGAGAAGAAAATAAAGAAAATTATTTTCTTCGAGTGAATAAACTCACTTGTTGTATAAATAACTATTATTGTATGCCCTGAATATGGACGTATATTTATTAATTTATGCCATATATCGGCCCAATCAATCTAAAATAAAAAAATATACAAAGTTGTCAACTTGTACTGAAATTTTGTTTGCGCAGTATTCTTCACAAATAAATAAAAAAGTTTTTGAATATTTCGTGCGAAAGATGTGAGCGGTCATAAAAACATGAATGTCTCTCGAATGGCTCAAGGTAAAAGACGATTGAAAAAACAAATTATTCAGAAGACATGCGATTCTAACACCGTATACTTTTTTTCAGCCTGAGCTACCCGATATTGCCCGCAGAAGGATTTAATATTAGATGGAGAAAGCATGTAACTATTTAAACACATGTTGATTTCAGACGTACTTTCATCTTCAGCGCATATATCAATTTTATTACATCCGCTGAAGATGGAAGTATATTTATTACAAACATACGTTCATCGTGGGCGCATATATAAATTTTACTATATGCGCTGAAGATGGGTGTATGTTGATATCGGACATACTTTCATCTTTAGAGCATATGATGAATACTATTATATGCGCTAAAGATGGGCGTATGTTTGTTTCAGACATACGTTCATCTTCAGCGCATACATCAATTTTATGACATGCGCTGAATATGGACGTATATTGCTTTCAGACATACATTCATCTTCAGCGCATACATCAATATTATGATATGCGCTGAAGATGGACGTATATTTCTTTCAGACATACGTTCTTCTTCAGCGCATGTCATAAAATTAATATATGTTGGCGTATGTTGTTTTCAGAGATAAGTTCATGTTCAGAGCATATGATGAATACTATTATATGGGCTGAAGATGGGCGTATGTTGGATTCAGATATAGATACATCTATCTCCAAAAAGTATACTAAACTGAACTGAAACTAATGAAACTTAACAAAAATCAGTAATAGATAACAATATATTTCTATTATAGTGAATATAGTAAATTCAATCTGCCACTATCGTCATGATGACCATAGTTATATAGTAAACAATTCATCAATGCTGATAGAAATTTTCGGATCCACTATTTATTTATTACTGATAAATTAAATACAACTCCAATAGTACTGAGAATAGCTTCTCATTTCAAGACTTCGAATCAAATTACAAACTGTTTTTGATTGTAAGAGTATCATGTTTCAATAGGATTATTCGTCAAAACAAATAATTTTGGATAACCACCTATTGAACCATATATTTTTTCAGTTGATATTGTTTCGAGAATTGCGTGGACTTAATCATATGTGAAACTTCCATAAATGGAGGTAAGCCATAATTATGGGTCTATTTAACTATTGCATAGGTATGGCATGCGAAAGTGGTTTACTCAAAGGGCCAAGCATAATGTGTTGGTACTGTTTATCGAATTATTTCCCGACCTTGATGAATATTATAATTAAAATTATTAATGTTATGCATTACGACTAGACTATACATATATGTTGTGTTGAAATAAGGTCAAATTTTCGTAAGAGAAAAATTATTGATATAATTTTCATTTTCATGTACGTTTTCAATAATTATTATTATTGGATCTTAATCTGTTTATATTTATACATATATATATTTATTTATATATATATATATATATATATATATATATATATATATATATATATATATATATATATATATTGTGGGAAAAATTAACTCCGTAATATAAAACTGTAATTAGGTTATTGGGTGAAACGGCTCAAAGGGCTATAATTTTGTAAACTCTTCTTTATTACATCAACATTTCGGTCCAACCATTGGGACCTTCTTCAGGATTACTAAAATTACAAAAAATCTACAATAAATCACCATCCACTGACAATATGGGACTCCGACTTACATAAAATGAGATTATCGATATTAGATTACAACATTCCCCTTGAAATCTCACTGCCATAAGTGGTAATCGTTTTCAAAAAAAAAAAATTTTAATCAGTCAAAAAACATCTTGAAAAACTACAATCTCTAACAAGGATAACTAATTACATCTAAATACATTAAGAAAACACAAATCAAGAAAATTATAAGAAACGGATCCGTCATATCCAAGAGGATTATTAAGTAGGATAATTTATAATTTCAGAGATTTACCGAGCATTAGGAATGAGTTTTCTGGGGAGGCTTCTCATACGTCCTTGGAGTCTTTGCCTCCTCAGTACATTAACAACTCGTTGGCAACTGGTATCAGTCAATCAATAACTAGAACCAGAGTTTCCGTGTGTGACATTATGTCACACACAGATTGTCCTATGTCACTGACATAGGACAATCTGTTTCGAGGCTCATACAAGTACTTAAGTGTGACAACATTCAAATAATACCAAAGAACAACTTCTCAGTGAAAAAATTATTTACTAACGTAATCTCCGTTGGAAACTGGCATGAGAAGTGATGTTGTGTATTCCATCCCATGTTCAGGGTGTGATCTGAATTACATAGGTCAAACGTCACAACAACTGAAGAAACGTATTAGTCAACACAAAAGCGACATAAATATTTTGACAAAGAAGTATGCTCTAGCCTTACATTGTAGAGACACGGGTCATGTGATAAAATTCATGGAGGCAAAGATTTTGGAAGTGGAACGTAATTACAGGAAGAGATGTTTCCTAGAAATGTTCAACATCAGGTCCCATGACAATGTTATGAACCAGAGGAGTGATGTGGCCAATGTGAGTAATATTTACTCTTTTCTGTTCGAATTGCGAGAGAGGAGGGGGAGACTTTGAGACCAGAGAAAGACGGGAGGATCTGAAAATAAAGTAGTGTAATGGTTATGGTTGGTGTGACAGTGTAGTTTTGTTTAGTTTTTATTGGATTGGTTCTGTAATTCTGTGCTCAGTCTGTCGGTTGTCATTGTAATTTACTCTATGACCGTCAACCTAAGGTTCATTTAATAATTATTGAATCAGCTTTTTGACGGATCCGTTTCTTATAATTTTCTTGATTTGTGTTTTCTTAATGTATTTAGATGTAATTAGTTATCCTTGTTAGAGATTGTAGTTTTTCAAGATGTTTTTTGACTGATAAAAAAACAATGTTTTTTTTTTAAGTGATTACCACTTATGGCAGTGAGATTTCAAGGGGAATGTTGTAGTCTAATATCGATAATCTCATTTTATGTAAGTCGGAGTCCCATATTGTCAGTGGATGGTGATTTATTGTAGATTTTTTGTAATTTTAGTAATCCTGAAGAAGGTCCCAATGGTTGGACCGAAACGTTGATGTAATAAAGAAGAGTTTACAAAATTATAGCCCTTTGAGCCGTTTCACCCAATAACCTAATTACAGTTATATATATATATATATATATATATATATATATATATATATATATATATATATATATATAGATATATATATATCTATATAAATCAATACATATATATATAAATATATATATATATATAAATATATATATATATATATATATATATATATATATATAAATATATATATATATATATATATATATATATATATATATATATATATATATAAATATATATATATATATATATATATATATATATATACGAGGGTGGTCCGATAAATATTTAGCCTACAAATGAAAACGAAAATTGTGGAAAAGTTCCGATTTATTTCTCAACATAGTCTCCTTTCAGCTCGATACACTTGACCTAGCGATGCTCCAACTTTTTTAACCCGTCTGAAAAATACATTTTCTGTAGGTCTGCAAAGTAGGCCTCCGTAGCGGCGATAACCTCCTCGTTCGACTCAAATTTCTGACCGGCGAGTGACTTTTTCAAGTTTGGAAACAAGAAGAAGTCACACGGGGCCAAATCTGGAGAATAAGGTGGATGGGGCAGCAGTTCGTAGCCTAATTCGACCAATTTAACCAAGGCCACGGCGGAGGTGTGAGCCGGTGCGTTGTCATGGTGGAAGAGTACTTTTTTCTTCTTCAAATGGGGCCGTGTTTTCTGCAATTCGTTGTCGAATCGGCCCAATAATTTGGCATAGTAGAGCCCTGTCACTGTTTTACCCTTCTCCAGGTAGTCAATGTAGATTACACCTTGTGAATCCCAGAAAATAGTGGCCATCACCTTTCCGGCCAATAGGACAGTCTTCGCCTTCTTCGGAGCACATTCACCGGCTGAAGTCCACTGTTTTGAATGATCTTTGGTCTCTGGTGTGTACCAGTAGATCCATGTTTCTTCGACAGTCACGAAACGACGCAGAAACTCCTTCGGATTGCACTTAAACAGCTTGAAACATTGCTCTGAAGTCGTCTCACGGTTGCGCTTGTTGTCCGGAGAGAGCAAACGCGACACCCATCGTGCAGACAGCTTTCTCATGCCCAATACTTCATGCAGGATATGACCTACGCGGTATTTTGAGATGCCTACTGTCTCATCTATCTCGCGCACCTTCAATCGGTGGTCTGCCAATACGAGATCGCGGATTTTTGTAACATTACCCTCCGTGGTAGCCATTTTCGGAGCACCTGGGCGTAGCTCATCAAAAACCGACGTGCGACCACGTTGAAACTCGTTAAACCAATTTTTTACGGTCGCCATCGAAGGAGAAGAGTCACCGTACACAGCATCCAAACGCTCTTTTATTTCGCTGCGCGATTTCCCTTCCAAAAACAAGAATCGAATCACTGACCGATATTGCTCTTTTTCTATTTTTCTAAAATCCGCGAACACTCCCGCTTCAACACGCTGTCAAAACAAAACTACCAGTACGATGCGGCTGAAATTTTGACAGTAGCCGTCTACAAAAATATACTACAGGACAGTAAATTTCTTTTGCGATAGTGGCGCCATCGGGCCATATATATATATATATATATATATATATATATATATATATATATATAAACAACAAAGAAATTCTGCTCTACTTGTTATATATATATATATATATATATATATATATATATATATATATATATATATATATATATATATATATATATATATATATATATATATATATATATTCGAATTGTTGTTGCCTGTGATCTATTTTTAATCTCTTGATAATTATTAGCAATAACAGGCTGGTTGAATCTTAAAAAACTCGATTTTATTAAAAAGTTGACGTTTCACTACGATATTCGTAATTGAAATTTCTTTGACATTTATTGATTTGAAAAAATTGAATACAAAGGGCTGCTTTGTATATGCTATTCAGTCTAATATTAATATTCAAAATTGTTATCATTAGATGGTAAGGGAAACCAAAGAAATCTCTACCTACGTAATGTTTGAAAATAATAATAATAGGGTACTATTTATCTAACAACAAAGAAATTAGTCATGGGAAGACATTAAAGAAGTGGAGTAGAATTATCGGTATAGCACGTTTATATGGAAGTAGCCGTTGACACGTGTTTCGGACTCTTTGGTCCTCATCAGAACGGCGTAGCCAAGTATTGGATTGAAAATTTGAAGATGAAAATAGTACAACAAACAAAATCCTCTGATACGGAAGATAATCACACAATTGTGGTTTATTGTTTGAACTCTCCGGTATGGGAGATTTGGTCAAACTTTGCCACGGAGGCGATTAATGCTATCCGCGAGATCTAAGAACGAGTAAATAGTAGCCAAGTATTGGATTGAAAATTTGGAGATGAAAATAGTACAACAAACAAAATCCTCTGATACGGAAGATAATAAACCACAATTGTGTGATTATCTTCCGTATCAGAGGATTTTGTTTGTTGTACTATTTTCATCTTCAAATTTTCAATCCAATACTTGGCTACGCCGTTCTGATGAGGACCAAAGAGTCCGAAACACGTGTCAACGGCTGCTTCCATATAAGCGTGCTATACTGATAATTCTACTCCACTTCTTTAATGTTTTCCCATGACTAATTTCTTTGTTGTTAGATAAATAGTACCCTATTATTATTATTTTCAAACATTACGTAGGTAAAGATTTCTTTGGTTTCCCTTACCTTACCATCTAATGATAACAATTTTGAATATTAATATTAGACTGAATAGCATATACAAAGCAGCCCTTTGTATTCAATTTTTTCAAATCAATAAATGTCAAAGAAATTTCAATTACGAATATCGTAGTGAAACGTCAACTTTTTAATAAAATCGAGTTTTTTAAGATTCAACCAGCCTGTTATTGCTAATAATTATCAAGAGATTATATATATATATATATATATATATACTAGCTAACCCGGCAAACGTTGTTCTGCCATATAAATTATTTTTATCTATCTTTCTTTCTATTCATCAGCTGCCGATGTATATCTACCTATCTATCTATCTAGATAACTTTTCATTCAATAAATGTGTAAATTGTTATTACTAACCATTGTTTCAATATGTTAATTAATTTACACCATGTATCGGCCCAATCAATCCAAAATTAGTTATCTATCTTTCTATCTATCATTTTATCTATCTATCTATCAATATATCTGACTCCGCAAACGTTGTTCTGTCATATAAATTATTTTTATCTATCTATCTTTCTATCGATCTGCCGATGTATCTCTATCTATCTATCTATTGTTATAATTAAGTAATAATAAATAGGAGTTGATCGTAGAGTTGTGAAAATTTAGGGTTGTATGTATTTTTGAATACTGTATCAAAAAAATAGAACAGAAAATGTTTTTTTTCAATAAAAAAAAGATCAACATTCAGTGGGATGAAAAATAAATGTTGTCCGATTCTCAGACCTAACCGATATGCACACAAAATTTCATGAGAATCGGTCTAGCCATTTCGGAGAAGTTAGGGTTGTATGTTTTTTTGGAATGCTGTATCATATAAAAGTATGAAACATACATGAAAAATAAAAATAAATCAAGAGGTGGACCCTCAACATTTAGGGGGATGAAAAATAGATTTTGTCCGATTCTCAGACTTAACCGATATGCACACAAAATTTCATGAGAATCTGTCGAGCCATTTCGGAGGACTTTAACAAATAAAAAATAGGAGTTGATCGGAGAGGGGTGAAAATTTAGGGTTGTATATATTTTTGAATGCTGTATCATAAAAAAATAGAACAGAAAATTGTGTCTGAAAAATAAAAATAAAATTAAGGGGTTAAGACCCTTAACATATAGGGTGATGTAAAACTCCGTTTAATATCTTTCTACGCTTTCAAAATCTACAACACTTAATAAACATTACCATACAAAAAACTAATACCAAAAAAATTACCAATAATATAATAATAAAATACTAATAAATTATCACAAAATTTTGAGATTGTAAGAAACCTAACAAAATAGAATACATTTCCTTACCAGAGAGGTTATATGCACATTACGTTTGAATTTACTCTGAATTTTCTTTTGTCTCAGTCACAGTTAGCTTGATGGTAATGATAATAATTTATTGTTGTGGATAGACTTGTCTGAATAGGGAATAAAGGAATAACTAATCGATAGGGCTGATACTTGGTGAAAATCCAACACAATTTTGTAAATAAAACATCAGTTTTTGATTTTCACTATATTTTGTTAAATATAATATTGTTCGAGTAATTCAAACTGACAGTTTGAATTATTCGTCTGATGAAGACACTGTATTCCGCGAAACAATTGTTATGCTTAATAAAATATAGTGAAAGAAACCGAATTATACATAACTAGGAATGAAAGATTCCGAAAGCTTTAAATAAATATAAATTCCAAAGGACAGCTTTGAAATGAGACTTTTACAACCCTTCAAATTAGGTACAACTGGACACCTTATTCCATTCAGAGTTTGAACTTGGGGATGCGAAAATGTTGATAGATTATTTTCTCCTCGAAAATAAACTTCAAGTATTCAGCCGTTTTTAACTTTTAATTGCCTTGTTTCCGCTGGGACATTGATGTTAAATTTTCAATCAAACTAATAATGAATTCATCCTCCACTGGGAGTCAAACACGCCCACCGATCAACGTATTTCAGATATATCACTTGATGCCACTTTAATACATGAGTTCGACTAGATCTTCAAATATATTTAATCCACTTTTCCATTAGCTTGAACATTAGATATGATGGAACATAAATCGAAATAATTTCGTTCAGTGATAATGAATAGAACACAATGCGTCAAAATAGAAAATGAATACAGTTCTTTCGAATACCTACAGTGTGGTGTCCCTCAAGGAACAATACTCGGACCGATATTATTTATTATATACTTGAACAGTTTATTCAACATCGAATCAAGTGCAGATATCGTAAGTTTCGCGGATGATACTGTACTTTTTTACGTTGGTAAAAGCTGAAATGGATTGAAGGAGAAAATTGAAGTTGACCTAAGACTAATCATAGATTGGTTCAACTACAAGTTACTGACCATAAATTTTGATAAGACAATCTATCTGCCCCTTACCAGCTATGAAAATTATCTCCCTGATTATAAGGTTATCACCATAACAATGATTGACGGAAATTCAATTAACATAAAAAACTCAAATACGATCAAATACCTGGGGATAATTATTGATGGTCATCTTCGATGGAATGACCACGTCAAATACATGACTCGTAGCCTGAGATCACTTCTAGGGAAATTTAAATACTTAGCACAGATTTTAGAATTGAGTCAACTGAAAACAATTTATTATGCCTTTGTCGACTCAAGGCTTACCTATGGGATAACAGGCTGGGGGGGAGTAGCCACATGTCATTTGAATAAGCTGATCATAATACATAAAAGATTTTTGAAAATAATTCATAGAAAACCGTTCACTTACCCGACAGAGTTATTGTACCAAGAAACACAACAATTAGACTTAAGAAAATTATTTTTCTTCAGAGTAGTATGTTTTATCTACAAGAATAGAGACTTTATCAAAATACGTCAATTGGAATGTACTACAGAATTCAGATATAATGATTCCACCAGATATGAGACTTCTACTGCGAATAAAATTATAGGTACAAAGTATATAACATTTTTGGGACCCAGATTTGTGTTTTTTTTGTGTAAGAGTGTTTCAATCTGTAGCTCGAACTCCTTTTTTCACTTTAAAACGGAAGTCAGGAAGTTTCTGCTCACTGATATAAGTTATAATTAAGAAGTTTTTAGTCAGACTTAACCACATTTCTGTGGTGCAAATACGACAAGTTAGCGAAAACGTCCACGTTCCGTGTTAAATGTCATTTGGGGAGACTGGTGGTTTCAGTTCCAAGTTCAATATATAATTGTACATTATACTTAGATTGTCAAGGTCAGTTCTTTTGTTCATGCTGTTTTTATCTCTTTTTATGAAACAGTTTTCTTTGACCTTAAGCCCAGTGTTTGACTGCATCCTCAAGAACTTCCAACCTTGTTATATATATATATATATATATATATATATATATATATATATATATATATATATATATATTTATATATATATATATTTTATATATTTATATATATATTTATATATATCTATATATATATATATAATGAATTAAAGTATTAAACTTTAAAATAAAAAACACTTGGCTTTATGTTTCACAATATTAAAAAATCTTTAGATACTGTACTTAACAGTAATAAAAAGTAGACATGTTTCTAGCTATGAACTCATTATCAAGACTGACTGAGTTCATAGCTCGAAACATGTCGACTTTTTATTACTGCTAAGTACAGTATCTAAAGATTTTTTATATTGTGAAACATAAGCCAAGTGTTTTTATTTTAAAGTTTATACTTTATTCTTTATGATGTTTCACCAAGTTATGTGCGAGAATTCAATCTCAGTTATATATATATATATATATATATATATATATATATATATATATATATATATATACATACATATAGGGTGGCCCACCACATTCGCCTTGGTGTTTCTATGAGAAATGAAAAGAGTGGGGGCAAAAAAACTTTGCACAGTCATATGTGGATCCATGAGGAGGATATTTTAAAATTATTTTGAAATATACAGGTTGTAAAGAAAGGTACATATCAAAGTTACATTTTTTCCTATGGAACATCCTATATATTTTTATATTTTTACATACTATAGACCAAAATAAGGTAAGTTACTGTTATATTTCCTATACCTAAAACTGACCGTTTTTGAGAAATTTTAAGAGATTAAAAAATACAGACCATAATTAAAAATTTGTTCACACCCTGTAACATGAAACCAGCTGTTCGTAACTGAATTTACTGCTTAGCTGAAAGGTTAAAGTTAACTACCACATAAAAGTTTTATTTTAATATTGTACAGAGTGGTGAAAAAAATTGCATCAAAGTTTGGGCGCACATTTTATTGAATCACTTCATAAAATTAAATGGAACATCCCGTATTTAATGGAATATTTTGACGCAGAATTAGACTCCTTTTAAAACTATACCAGGGTTCCCTATACCTATCTCTCATGATTTCTACGCAAAAGACGTTTCTATATTCTACTTATGACTAATTTTTTTTATCTTAAAATGAAACATCCTGTATCTGAAAAGCATCTTTAAAATCTGTTTATTAAGGAACACGTAGATTCCCTAAAATGACGAGATTAAATTTTCGCGAATACGGTAAATACGGTAGGTACGCAAAATGCAGGCACAAGTATAAACTCAAATTTCGAATAAGAAGAGCGTTTCGTTCCACACCACAAAACATGCTTGTTATTAAGGGTTCAGCACTCATTTCAAGAAAGAGTTCGCTTATGCATCGAGAATAATAGGCATTTTTCATTGCAATATAGGATGTTTCATTTTTAAGATGAAGAAATTACTCATAAGTAGAATATAAAAACGTCTTTTGCATAAAAATCATAAGAGATAGGTATAGGGAACTCTGATATAGTTTTAGAGGGAATCTAATTCTGCGTCAAAATATGTCATCGTGTACAGGATGTTACATTTAACTTTGAGAAGTTATTCCATAAAAAATGTACCCAAACTTTGATGCAATTCTTTTCACCACTCTGTACAATATTGAAATAAAACTTTTATGTGGAAGTTAACTTTGACCTTTCAGCTAAGCAATGAGTTCAGTTACGAGCAGCTCGTTACATGCTGCAGGGTGTAAACAATTGTTTAATTATGGTCTGTATTTTTTAATTTCTCAAAATTACTCAGAAACGGTCAGTTTTAAGTATAGGAAATATAACAGTATTTCACCTTTATTTGGTCTGTAGTATCTAAAAATTTTAAAAAATATAGAGTATTCCATAAGAAAAAATATAACTTTGATATGTATTTTTTTTTGGGTCACCCTGTATATTTCAAAATAATTTTGGAATATGCTCCTCATGGACACACATATGACTGTGCTAAATTTTTTTCTTGCAGTCTTTTCATTTCTCATAGAAACACCGAGGTGAATGGGGTGGGCCACCCTATATATATATATATATATATATATATATATATATATATATATATATATATATATATATATATATATATATATATATATATATATATATATATATATATATATATATATATATATATATATTTATATATATATATATATATATATATATATATATATATATATATATATATATATATATATATATATATATATATATATATATATATATATATATATATATATATATATTCGTATATATATATATATACATATGTATATATATATATATATATACATATATATATATATATATATATATTTATATATATATATATATATATATATATATATAAATATAGGTATATTGTATAATTTGTCATGAGATGTGTCCTATCATGATATAATTAACATAAGTATAATTTCAATTCCTCCTTATTATATTCAGTTATATTATTTCTGAATATTTTGTAACTGTGTACCCCGTTTTCATCCTATTGTTGTACATTCTGCACACAAAAAGATCCAAATTATTCTGTTATTAACTGCGGATTCTACTGCTGTCATTTATCCAAGAAAAAATCTCTAGCACTCACATTAATGAAAAATAAAGCGAAGCGTAAACAGGACACTTAAAGAAACAAGAACACATCAAATTACCTTTTAGATTTTTATTTTGTCTCCTTGTGTTCTGAAACAGTTCGATCAGTTCAAGCAGCTCACATCCTCAGCATTGAACCGATTCGGCCAGAAAAAAAGGAATTTCACTAGAATTGGTCCCAAACTAATTTAAAGTCGGATAGAGGGCATAATTGTGATATTCCCCTTTGATATTTTCATGCAGGTTAGAATTTCGTCCGTCAACTAATTCTAATACGAAGATCTCAATTTTTTAGCTGCTGTAGAGATGAAAATTCTTATCTCCTGCGTCAGCTGGTATTGATCAGGTGTCATCTGGAAATGAAAAATCGTGCAATACATGCAAATTCAGCACCATTCTGAGCATTTCAATGATCGATCATTTATAATCCATCTATACACATCAATCTGGCAGTGAAATATATTTTTCAACTATGCATTATCTCCTAGATATTTTACTGGAAAAATTATGGGATTGGATAGTACAAATGTCTTTTTAATTCTGCCATTATATTGTGTTAATCTAAAGTACGAGTTGATCGACAATACTGTTTTTGTATTTGTGATTGTTTTTTATGTTGGTTTAAACGTTAATTTTTTTTACTAGAATTTAATAATTTTTGTATTCAATGAACTTGATTGATTGAGACACTTAAAAATTTCTTATAAGGACTAAAAACGTGTAACCCAATTGAATATATATATATATATATATATATATATATATATATATATATATATATATATATATATATATATATATATATTAATATTATAGAGGATAAGTTTATGAGTTTTGTTGTGCAAGATAATCTCTGAAACTACTTAACCATTATCAAAAATTCTTTCACCGTCATTTGGAATGTACTTTGAGGGTAGAAATAGGTATATTACCTCGTTCAATCAAAGGGGCTTTTCCTGGCAACCAATTTTGCAACTAAACTTGACGAAAAAACAACCATGCGAATAATTATATTTTATTTCATATATTTGAATACCCTTTATAGAAAAGTTGTCGAACTCATAAAGGTCTAAGTATAACACACCTTTTTGAGATCTACAACTTTTTATAGAAAGTATTCAAGTGTTTCTTACCGTTAAGTAAGCGTTCGTAAAAAACACATTCACTCGATCATTTTATCGTTCACTTCAGTTGCAAATTTGTTCACCACGAAAAGCCCCTTCATTTTAACGGGATAATATAAAGCCAATGTCCACTTGGAAATAGTCTTGAGCATAGTCGGTCGTCATTGTGAGCGCTCAATTCAGTTCGCAGTCTTATGGCGAACTAGTTCGTTCATTTAGTTGGTTTAGTTTGTTTGTACGAATATTCAAGTATAGAGATAATTATAAAAAGAAAATATTTATCTATGATTATTGCAAATTCTGTTTTTTTGTTGTTGTGATTTAATGAAACTTTAACTATTTTAATAAGAGACGCATGGTCAGTGTGATATGCTCAATACGTGTTAGCGCTGACAAATATGGGCTTCGCCGCTTGCACAGGTAGTATATACATATATACATGGGCGCCGCCAGCCAGTATTATTTAGTCGAGTACTTAGCGTACGCTGGCTAGTATTTGGGAGGTCTCGGGTTCAAACCCCTGGGCCGACTGGTCTGCCATGAGTTTTTTTCAGAGGTTTCCTCATGGTAATGTAAGTCACTGCTTTCAAACTTATAAGGCGAACGCTGGGCCAGTATTAATCCTCTGAATCCTACCCACACTTCCTATGTTCCATAAATATCCCGTCTCACCTATCCTTAATGCACTTGTATATACAAGTGTATCCTCTGATCTGGCTCAAGCTGCCCGTCTCCCTGACACATAATTCAGGGAGGAATGAAGCACGTGTGTTTCCTATTTTCCTTTTTCCAGCCAGTATAACAGGGGGGGGACAAGAGACGGGGGCCCGGGAAAATAGAAAAATTAAAATATATCGACCTTCTTAAATTTTCATTGGGCAATATGCCCTCTGTAACGAAAGCAATCAAAATTGGATTAACTCTTGCAGCCATAACCTGTACCGTTGCTAGGTCCTTCAGCACATTAAGAAGAGTCAAGCTATGGCTAAGATCGACTATGAAGCATGATAGACTTTCCGGACTTATTGATGCAGTAATTAATAAATACGGGCTTCGCTCCAGAAGGATGCAGTTATTCTTCAAAGAATAAGTTACTTGAAAAAATATGTTTATATTTTAGTTTGTTCTCTGGTTGTGTATTTATATTGACAACATGTTTTGCTATTTTATATTTTTTGAAAAATGAATGTATGATTTTGTTGTAATTTAACTTGTTTCTTCTCAATCCAGAGTTTTGCCCCCCCTTGCCGGCGCAAATATATATATATATATATATATATATATATATATATATATATATATATATATATATATATATATATATATATATATATATATATATATATTTAACTTTTTGATAATTATTAGCAATAACAGGCTTGGTGAATCTCAAAAAACTCGATTTTATTAACCCCCAAACCCCCCCAGAGCTACCACCCCATGTTTTGAATGAGACAATTGATCTCTACATTTTGCTGTCCTACTTTTTGAATTTGACCTCACTGGTGCAGAATATAACCCATTTCAATGTTAATAAATGCATTTTTATCACTAAACACGCCTGCTTGATTACCTTTTAATGACATTCCGAAACTAATTTGAGTATTAGTTACCGGTTACCGGTTCCTCAGTGTCACTGTCTGTCAGAGATTGAACAGACTACCTGTTTCATTTAAAAATTTTGGGGTGGTAGCTCTCGGGGTTACGGGGTTGAAGCGGAAGTCCAGTTTTAGGTTAACTATTTCTCCTCAATAAATTTTTGACGCATTTCGGTGATTTTCACAGATCTGACTCTTCACGCAGATAACGTGGATGACAAGTTTTTAAATGAAAGCCCGGTATATATATATATATATATATATATATATATATATATATATATATATATATATATATATATATATATGATATCATCAGAGTATTTCGTTCATTGAAAACTTAGTAATATTCGTAAACGTAGGTACTACAAGTAAGATATCTATGATATACTCTAATAACTCTCACAAATATGTGCATTCAGAGCACATGACAGACGAAATGAAAGGAAATAAAATCGATATTCCAATTTCCATTTAGTAATGGGATATGAATTTTCAGAACCGTTGGGAATACGAATTTTTCCAATATCGGCTTTAATGCTAATTAAGTCTGTCATTGTTGTGAAATTTTTCTATCAAATTTCCCTTTAAAATATCATCGATTATTAACGATCTATAAATTTAGCAGCATCTTATTTTTCAATATACTCATACAGTGGCAAGATAAAATGAGGAGTTTTTTCACATAAAATCAAATTCCTTCAGTTGAATTTAATGATTTTCATAAAAACATTTCTAATGTATTTTCCACTCTTAATATCAGAGGCACAGGGGTGACTTCTGAATTCTGATTTTTAATATCTAATTCACGTTACTTTTATTAATACTTACTCTTTTTTTTCTGTATATTTCTTAATTATTAGAGTAATATGCTTTGTAATTTGTGGATACTCTAATGGGTATCTTTGTACCTGTTCGCAATAAATAAATAAAATGAATAAATATTATTTTATGTATGATTTTTCATGTTATTTCTACGTAATGAGAATACATAGTAGTTTTTATATTCGATTTGTCCTCGATTGTCAATATTTACAAATTAGCAACATTAACGAACAGTTATAAATCTAGAAACTAACTATAAATGAAACAATCACATTGATGAATTATTGTTAATAACATTCACACTGGAAATTACCTTTAAAATTCACTCTGTGGGATATTAAAAAACTATTCCACCAATAGGAATAAGAATCAATGCAATTATGAGAAAGTTACCTACCCGATCATCGTGTATTTTGACACTCTAAAAATAGATTATAGGGTAATTCCTTCAGAAAAATCTTTATTAAGGGTGCTAATAACAAATAATCATCGAATGGGTTAAAGAAAATAGTTTTCTTCAATATCTGAAAAAAAATCAATTTTTCAATAACAAAAAATACTACTACAAAGAAGAAGTAATTTAGAAAAGAAAATGATCTAACCATATTTTAGATAGGATCATTAGTTTTTCTGTGAAAAAAATATTTCAATGTATGGCGACTAAAGAATGAAAAAAAGGGAAAACTCATACTCAACTTAATATCCTTAAACTATAAATAATTGTGTTTCAATCAGTTGATTGCTTGAATTTCAAAAATGGAAATTACTATAGATTTTTCTTTTAAATTACATCGTGGAGCAAAATTAGTCATATTTAAGAGAATATCGAATATTCATTTAAATCTCTTCAGAATTAACTCAAGTATAACCTAGCTTTTATAATCTTAATGTGAATGAGAAATATATGTTTTCCTAAATTAGAGAAAAAATTACTTCAAATATGTTAAATTTTTGAAAATTGAAAATTTTCTTAAAATTTACATTTCAAATAGCTGCTAAACCTTCAATAAACATCCTATTAAAAAATGAAAAATGGACTATGAAGATAAAATTGTGAACTTTAATGTTGTTGAAAAAAAGAGAAATTTGTCAATTTAGCAGCTATTTGCATTGTAAATTTTATGGAAATTTTTTTCAAATTAGGAAACCATATCTTATTAATATTATAAATACAAGAACTAGAGTATACTTGACCTAATTCTAAAGGTATTTAAATAAAGATTTGATATTTTTTCAAATATAACTAATTTTGCTCTATAATGTAATTCAAAAGAAAAATGTATAGTAATTTCCATTTTTGATGTTGAAGGAATCAACTTATTAAAATACAATTATAGTTGAAGGATATGAGTTTCCTCTTCAAAACGCTTTTTTAATTTTTTTTTACAATACCATTAGTAAAAACATTTTTATAACGCGCTGCTGAGTGCAATTGCTGTATAATATTGTAAACAATTTAGCCTAGCGCATAGCCGCTATATAAAGGACATTGAAATATTTTTTTACAGGAAAACTTATGATCCTATCCGAAATATGATTGGATCATTTTTTTCTAAATTCTTTCTTCTTCAGGGTAGTATTTTTTTCATTGAAAAATTGATTTATTTTCCAGATATTCAAGGAAAACTATTTTCTTCAACTTTTTCGATGTTTATTTGTTATAAGCGTCCCCTATATTAGCTCAAACTTTCATTTAAATTTATTATTAGTCCTCAATAAAACCGGTTCCGAAGTAATTATCCAATAACCAAGTTTTCGTGGCTTTTGACAATTTTTTAACCCTGGTGATTGAGCTAAAATAGACCTCTTTAAATGCAAGAGATGTTATTCGCTATACGAACAGATGTTCCAGATCCGTCTCAATGAGGAAATGAATTTTTTTTCAATACCTTCATCGAATTAATTCATATTCAGAAAGATGACGAAAAAATAATGAATTATTATTATACTTTCTGATCAAACAACGTCGTCTTTATTTATGATTCATCTATATTATTTCATGTCGTTATTGCCTTATATTTAATTATTCAGTATATATTTTTTCTATCGTGGACGAACAACGTTACAATTTCAACTTATAATACAAGGTGTTATAAAAAAATATTGATTTTAATTCACATAAAGTGAGAAAGGAAAATTCTTCAATAATTGAAAAATTATCAAACTATTTTCCGAGGGAGCTAGTTATATGTATTCCGCGACGAGAAATGTACATTCATAATGCAACATTGAATTATAGAAAACGTCGTCACCCCGACTCAAATAACTATTTATGATATTAGTGTTAAAAGTAATACCTAGGGGAGACCGGGGCTAGTTGTTACAGGGGCAGGTTGTTACAACCGATTTTTTCGGTCATCTTCGGGCGTTACCGCTATTCTCTAAATGTATATCAGTCGCCAGGAAGATAGTTTATGATCACCAATCTAGTTAGTCGAGTATGTTAAGTACGCTGGCTAGTATTTGGGAGGTCTCGGGTTCAAACCCCGGGGCCGACTGATCTGCCATGAGTTTTTTTCAGAGGTTTCCTCATGGTAATGTAAGTCACTGCTTGCAAACTTATAAGGCGAATGCTGGGCCAGTATTAATCCTCTGAACCCTACCCACACTTCCTATGTTCCATAAATATCCCGTCTCACCTATCCTTAATGCACTTGTACATACAAGTGTTTCCTCTGATCTGGCTGAAGGGGTTAATCCCAAACTCAAGCTGCCCGCCTCCCTGACACATACTTCAGGGAGGAATGAAACACGTGTGTTTCCTTTCCTTTTCCTTTCCTAGTTTATGATCAGTTGATATATGGCCGTCCTGAGTTGGGTATTGTGATAGTTGGAGCCAAATTTATGATTTTGTCGTGTTTTTGTAAGATTTCAATTTCTCAGGTAAGTTTGTTTATCTTCATTATTAAATGTAGCAATTTTATAAAATTTGGTAGATGTAATAAACAGAGTATAAGCTTTCATTGTATGTATAATTCAGTTATATAGTTTTAACAGTAAAAGATTTTTCAATGAATTTGTAAAAACATGTGCCTTGGGGTAAGTTGATACAACGTACATGGGGCAGGTTGTTACGACGTAACAACTTACCCCATTCAACTTTTTCAGGTGTTATGCAGGTAGATTTCTTTGGTTTTAGCCCTAAGAAACATAGTTCATAAACTAATATATGAATTAAAATCATTTCATGTGTTGTGTTTTTGATGTTCAGCGTCTAATATGAGAAAGTACAAAGGAACAAAACACAACGAGGAGAAACATTCATCAAGATGTGTATGTAATACTGGAAGATAGCAGCGATGTACAACCAATCCGTTTATTTAGTCCGCCACTCCTAAAGCCGCAGAGAAGAAAAAATATAAAAAAAGGAGGACGTAAGCAAAGAAAAACAACAATTTGGATACACCAAACACATAAGGACTTGAGGCTTGAGGAAGAACAGCGAAGAACTAAAAAATCAAGGAAGGATGCACAACAAGCAAAAAAAGGAGATATTTCAAAAAACTAGGACACTGGTTAAATAAAAAAAAAAGGTTGCTCTCCAAAGATAGGTCATCTACTGAAAGCGACTCCGAAAACGAGGAAACGTTCTGTTCATTTTGTGGAGATCTTCGGAAATTCTCGACCAAAAGAACAATGGGTACAGTCTACTAGGTGTATTAACTGGGCTCACTCAGATTGTACTGACGGTAGTCCAGTTTCGTCTGCATCAATTTTAATTCAAATGACTAACTGGCCTGGAAGGTATATAATCCATGTATGAATGTAAAGTATTGTGTAACAATTTACGCCAACTTAGTCAACAACTTACCCCAAAAACTGGGGTAAGTTTTAACATCGTGCAATATGCCAAAAAACAATCATTTTTTAGTTTCAATTGTATATTAGAATTAATTGTTCCACTTCATAATAAACACAAAAATGTAACAAATAAAGGGCTACAAAAATTATATCTGTTACACTTTTATCATGTAGTAGTAGGGACAAGTTCAAATCAAAATTGTAACAACTAGCCCCGGTCTCCCCTACTTATTGTATAAGTGGAGACGCAGCGCCAGCGAGTGGAGCCAACTCCACGAAACAAAATAAAGTCACTTTTAACAAAAATATCCATACATTATTATTTGTACACGCAATTCGATTTTCGGTAACAAAAAAACTAATTATTTTTCAACCAAGCCATGCGCGTATGCGTTGGGTTGTTGGTAACCATTGTACATAATAAGTGACAAAAACAGTCATAAACAGTTTAAAAAATGTCACTCGATAAAAATACTTATCCAAAGAAAAGTGATGATTTGTTACCAATGGACATTGAAGAGGTTGCAAAAAGAGCCACACTAGAAATGCTGCCAAATAAGTCGCGCCAGCAGTACGAAATTGCATATACCTACTAATTTTCTCGCCTGGTGTAGATTGAAAATAAAGAACGAAACTTCAGTGGAACTGTCTTTAAAAATGTTCGGTTACAGAGATTTTCAACACGAGTATTAAAAATATTTCTAACGCTATACATTATAAACGTACAATTTTAAAACTCAAAGAAGGCATTAAAAAAAGCTGGTGTACAAAAAAAGCTTATTTGACTCGGGATGAATTAACATATTTCTAGTTGTTCCCTCGTAGCTCAGTTGGAAATTGTGAAAATTCAATTGTTTTATGTACTCACCAGTTTTGTTGGTGAGATCTTGTCCGTGATCCTATTTTTCTTTCTTTCACTAGGTAAAACTGGGTTTTGGGAAAGGAAAACAGGATTGAAATGATGAGTGATTTTCACTGATTTTATTACTCGAGGACCAGCTAGCCGAAATCTAGCAAATTTACGTAGTTTCAATTTTACGTATTCAAGTTCAAAACCGCGATGAAGACACACCGATGTGTCCGATCAATCATATATCTTCGATTAATTCCTACAATTACACATTGTGGCAGGTAGCGAAAATGCAATGTTGCCGGAATACGGTCTCTCTTTTTACTTAAATTCTAATTATAGAAAAATGGCGAGAACATACCCCCGACCCTGAAAACCTGTTTTTTCAGGTACTGTTAAAAAAAAATAATAATAATAATAACAAAACCAAAATCAAATAGGTTCTACCCATATCTTAACCCTCTTACTCTCTAGATATTTTTGTAAATAATTTGGGAAAAAAAATAATAGGAAAAGAAAAATCAAATTCTTACTAAATATTCACACTATTGTGATGGCAGTGGACACAACTTCACTACAGGTCGCGTGAAAGTGCCCTTGATCGTTTTTATAGTTATGTTTCGTACCACTCCGTCATTTCCCGGGTGAACAACGGTCACTACAGCTAACGGCCAATGCAATGGAGGTGCATTATCCGTCTTTAAAATCACGACTGTACCTACCGTGATATTTGGTGGTTGTTTATTCCATTTTTTACGAATTTGTAAACTACTTAAATATTCTAACCTCCAACGGTTCCAAAAATCTGCTGGCGTTAACGCCTCTGGTGCATTTGGATCCGCCGATAATTGAAACAACGGTCGTGAAGTGAGTGCTTCTATTTCTGATAAAAGTGTTGAAATTTCTTCGTAAGTGAGGAATTGGTCTAAGATGACCCGATAGATGTGATACTTAACTGCCTTCACATTGCTTTCCCATAAGCCTCCCTGTTCGGGTGCCGACGGGCTATTGAAATGCCACTCAATTCCGTGTATCCCACGTTCAGTTTCAAAAGCTCTAATATATTCTGGAGAATTGACAAAATTATTGATATCTGTGAGAACCGATTTGGCGCCTACAAAATTCGTCCCTCTATCCGAATATAGAGCACGAACAGGACCTCTCCGCGAAATAAATCGTTTGAACGCTTGTAGAAAATGATTGGTTGACAAAGAGCTAACTAGTTCTAAATATATTGCCTTAACAGACATGCAGATAAACAGACTCACATAACCTTTATGCACTGGATCGTTTTTCCGTCTTACCCAAGAAATTTTAACCGGCCCAAAATAGTCCACCCCCGTGTTAGTGAAAAGTTTAACTTCTTGTATCCGAACTGATGGTAAACCAGCCATCAAGGGCTCTATATGATTTTAGGTTTGTCATTCAAACAACGATTACACTTATGAATACGTGTTCTGATTAAATTTCTTCGCCACATATCAATACTTCTGACGTGAAATTGCTATTCCAACAAATAAGCACCAGGATGTAAATATGTTTTGTGATAAAAGTCTTCTACCATTTCTTTTTTGTGAAACAGTCTTTAGCCGGTAAATATTAACGGATGTTTCTTAGAAAACCCCAAATTAGATTTTCCTATTCGGCCTCCGACCCTGAGCAACCCATCCTGTACAAAGGATCGAGCTTTTAAATTCGAAGTTACATTTTTTATTTTTCATTTCAAAAAACCCCACTTCTGATTTGAAAACTCTGTTCTGCACTGATTTGACCAATTGTATTTCCGCTTTTCGCAATTCACTAGCTAAAATGAAACCCTTTGTTTGCGCGAATAGTTTACAAAATCTAAGTACATAAACTGTAATCCGTAAAATCTTTGAAAAAGAAGAAACCCGCTCAATTAATCTCGAAAAAGGATCGAGGATGTCCATATTTTCGGCAATTAAAGTTTCTAATTCTTCATTTTGTCCAGAAATATTAACACCGCTTTCTGAAAAATTGGGCCACTCATTCTCTGGACGAATGATCCATGAGGGTCCTTTGAACCATAAAGAATGACCAACCAATTGAGAAGGAGTGAAAGCGATAAAGGATCGGCCGGATTCCGATTACCATCAATATGATTCCACACGGCATTTTTCATATTCTCTTTTATTTTAGCGATACGATTTGCCACAAAAATATCTTTCAAATAAGGTGTTCTCAACCAACTAATTACAGTAGAGGAATCCGAAAATAATAGAATCTTTTAAATCAAAACTCTATCTTGATACGTTTCTACAACTATTTTCACCAAATTAGATAATAAATGACTTGCGAGCAGTTCGATTCGAAGAATAGTCATAGCCTTTACCGGACTCACTTTAGATTTTGCACAAACCAGTTTAACGTATATAGCATTTTTTCCAAAAGATGACACCGTTCGACAATATACTACTCCACCATAGCCTACTGTACTTGCATCCGCAAATGCCAAAATAATAATTGGTTGTTTCTCGTTAGCTCCTAGATGTCGAGGAACTTCAAATTTCATGAGTTCACTCCATTGTAAACGAACATTTTGCCATTTTTCAATGATATTTTCAGGGGGTTTGTCATCCCATCCGAGTTTTAGGAGCCAAAGCTCCTTAATTAAAGCTTTAAGATATAATATGAATGGAGCTAATAATCCCACTGGATCGAAACACTGAGCACGTTTAGTGCAATTTGGCTCAGGAATTTTTACCTCGAAACTGAAAGTATCCTTCTCGGGATCCCACTAAATACCCAAAATTTTTGTGGTACTTGTGCTACTCAATTTGATTACCGGGTGGTGCGCTGTATAATATGCCAAGTCGTTATTATTCTCCATCCCCACTAGGGCCATGTGGCCACTATTTGAAAGAGTTTGCATTGCCTTATTATATTCAACGCGTAATTTTATATCTTCAGCTAATCGCTTTTCTAAAGAAATCAGCCGACATTGAGCCCGAGTCCGCGAATCACCCAAACTTTCCGGAGATTTTTTGAAAGGTAAAGCTACTGTGAAACGCCCTGTTTCATCTCTACTAAAGGTCGAATTGTAAATTTTATTTTCATATTTATCACACAAACTCTGATAAATTATGTCATAATTATCCGAAACAATTGCGATCCCCGCATACACGCTTTGAGCTGGGCCCTTCAAACAACCGACTAAAAGATGAACTTTGTCAAGATTCGTTAAATTTGGATTTAAATGAACCATGCTTTTATAAACCGCTTGAAATGTTTCCCACTGACGAATTTCACCGTAAAATTCCGGTAAACTAGGATCTGGAATTTTCAACGAACTACGCAAAGATGGTGCGCCACTGCCACCACCAGTACGAGAACTCCCGCTATTTAATGATATATTTGTAGGTGATTTATTCTTTTCCGCCGCCATTTGAATGCAACAACAAAGTTCATTTATTGTTTGTATTATCTTATAATCTGGAGTGTAATTTTCGTTGATATCAAACTGTACTGATGTACAGTTTGATATCAACGAAAATTGTTGGACGTGTTGGATGAAATTAATGATTTAATTTCATCCAACACCGAATAAAGGTTACTTTTTGTTTCCTCATATGTTATCATTAAAGTCCTAAATTTACTTTTGGATGCTTCTGTTGACAAATCTTTACTCAATTCGTATAACTTTTGAATAATAACAAACAAATTTTCCTTTTTTGCTACAAGCTTCTTCAACTCCCTCTCTGAAGTAGTCATTTTTTTTTCCGATTCAATTCCCACAAATAGTATACCGATCCGCTATGTCGGTTCAATTCAATTAGAAACCGCTTTCCTAATTCACATGAACCAAAATTAAATTTTTCTAATTTAAATCTCAACTTCTTCAACAATCCGACAACCTTGCATTCTCTACCTGCCGCAACCTCTACATGTCAACAAAAAGCTATCAGAGACCGACCGGTGTGAACCGTTTTTTTTCTCAATAAAATCGTTGACAAAGGGATAAGAATATGAATTCCAATAATTATAATACAGATTTAACAATATACTAATATTTTACGCTGATTGTCCTGGCTCGATGGACCAATGTTCCCTCGTAGCTCAGTTGGAAATTGTGAAAATTCAATCGTTTTATATACTCACCAGTTTTGTTGGTGAGATCTTGTCCGTGATCCTATTTTTCTTTCTTTTACTAGGTAAAACTGGGTTTTGGGAAAGGAAAACAGGATTGAAATGATGAGTGATTTTCATTGATTTTATTACTCGAGGACCAGCTAGCCGAAATCTAGCAAATTTACGTAGTTTCAATTTTACGTATTCAAGTTCAAAGCCGCGATGAAGACACACCGATGTGTCCGATCAATCATATATCTTCGATTAATTCCTACAATTACACATTGTGGCAGGTAGCGAAAATGCAATGTTGCCGGAATGCGGTCTCTCTTTTTACTAAAATTCTAATTATAGAAAAATGGCGAGAACACTAGTTGTTCCTCAATAGAAATCGCGGCAGGACCAGTATTTGGATAACAACCCATTGCGCCTTCCACCAAAGATATTGGAAACCAACAATTCACCGTTTAGATCGAAAATGCAGAATTTTGTCGCGAAAACAAATACTTCCAGACAAAAATGTCTACTCTGCAAACGTAGGGTGTCCTGACGTTTTTAATAATTCACTGTTGCATTTTGAATGCAGATTTCGCGACGCGGAATACAAATTACCAGCTCCCTTGGAAAATTGTTTGATAATAATTGAAGAATTTTTCTTGTTCACTCTATGTGATATAGGTATGAAACTGACTATGGTCAACTTGTAAATTGTATATTGTAAACGCGGCACATCTGCAACGCGCGAGGGATATGTCAATCGATTTCCTGGTTTCTAGGAATTATGTCACTATGGAACGTTTCTCGGGACCAGACCATATCAAAATTAGTTGCGGGGGCCCAAATTAAGGATTTCTCACAATGAAAAAAAGAAAAATGCTTACGGTAAATTAAAATAAATGTTTATTGATCATAAGTTATCAATTCCTTCTAGAAATTGAGATAGGAAACAATTCAAATTATATATACAGTTTTCTTACATTTTTTTCGGCAAATTGATTTATTAAATCATCTATAACTGAAGACGATTTCAATGTTTCTAACATTTCTGCCTCTACAGACAATAGTGACAAGCCTGATAGCAGTTCCTGTCCCATCGAAGTCCTTAGGTAATTTTTTATAAGTTTCAATTTCGAAAAACTTTCAGCTGTTGCGGTTGTAACTGGTAAGGTCAAGAATAGAAAGCATGCTGTTATTACCTCCGGGAAACTGGATTCAAGGCTATTGAATTTCATCAGCAATAATTCCATGAGTTCCTTAATGGAATTAATTTTTTGAATTTCAGATTTTAAGCATGTTTTCAGAGAAATTAATTGTTCATGAAGATTAACTGAGATGTCTTATGTCAAAAAACCAAATTCACCCTTTGCTAGTGGTAGATAAATAAGTAGTACTTACCATTGCAATCTATATCACTCACAGAAGCTGATTTTCTATATTGTATTATTATTATTTATATATATATATATATATATATATATATATATATATATATATATATATATATATATATATATATATATATATATATATATTATATATATATATATATATATATATATATATATATTCTCAGTAGATATTGGCATCTCCATCAGCTCCCATCAAGTTAAATGAGCTGGAATTTGTTAACAGGGATTATTCTCGTAGCAGAACGAAACTGTCAATTTGGTTAAATACCAGATGCTCCTACATTCCCCTAAAGTTATTGTATGGGATGCGATGTCTACACTAGGAGTGTTTGGTTATAACCAAAGAACACGGTTTCACCAAGACGTAGCACTCTTACAAGATCTCGTGAAATTTTCTATCGCAAATCAAGGAGAGGTGACATAATTTGGCCCTCAGAAAGTCATGATTTGGACCCTATAGACGTTTTTTTGTGGGGATATCTTCGATCGAAAGTGTATGTCAATAATTCGAATAATCTGGAAAATATGCTTCACGTGTAGAATGTGTGCCATCGCGGACTCAGACGACGTTATTTTTGAGAAGTAAATTCCATAGTATTATAATGATTTATGAATATTTTATGAACGGACCTCAACCTACTTTTAAATTGATGAATCGAATGTTAACTTTATTTTGAGACACGTTATATTATAAAATGAATACGTTGAAAATAAGAACTCATTCCCTATATATATATATATATATATATATATATATATATATATATATATATATATATATATATATATATATATATATATATATTTATATATATATATATTTATATAAATATATATGCCTATATATTTATATATATATATATTGAATTTTTCTACATGAAAATTACGATGATTTTGAAAATTTTAAGTAAAAATTAGACCAGCTTCTAGGAAGGTTTTCAGAGTCGTCCACCAAATTATTGATGTTTTCGATAGGCACTAGAAAATTATTTTCGATGAAAACTGTTAAATCATATTGATGCCCAGCAACTTGATATTTCAAATGATAATACAATCTATGGAGTTTACAATTACAAAAAACATGAAGTAACAGATAGGTTTGCCACAAAAGAAGTTCATATTAAATATCTTCAATATGGATAAAAACGAAATATTCGACGCAGACATGAAATGATTAAAGTTTAATAACTACTTCGAAATATCTCAATCATAAATTTCAATTACAAACCCCAATTTGTGGTTTATATCAATTAGTCCAGAATAATAGAGCTGCAAATTAATGTAGCTTCATATAAATCCCAGTAAATCAACAATAAAATTGATTTTCGACTGTGAGTAACATAAGCCAGAAAAGGTACTCATGGGAATTATGAGGGTAATTGAGTCTGAAAGAACATAACTTCAGATATTTTTCCAAGAAATGACAATATTATTATTGAAGTTAAAAGAAGGTTGGAATAAAAACGTGAAAATATTACAACCTGATATACACAGCAGATAATAAAGTTGACTGAAATAATGTTTTAATCCAGTTGAAAGAAAAATATGGATATTTCCCTTGGCCTTCTTTTAGATTCTGTTGGCATCTACTTATTTTCGAAACTCTACGTACGAATGATTTACCACTCTGTAATGAAGTTTTCAGAAATTGAAGATTGAAGCTCTTAAATTAATAAGCAAGTGTTTAAGTAAGTAAGTAAGTATTAGAAATAAACAAGGTAAATGAAGATAAGTAAGTAAGTAAAAGAAGTAAGTTGAAGAGTATATAAGTGAGCTAGTAAACATATATGCGATTGAGTTAGAAAGATATTAAAATTGAGAATAAATAAATATCTAATTGAGTAATCTAAAGCAAGTTAAAGAGTAAATGAGTATCTTACTAATTGAGTTATTAAGTGAATAAGTATGTGATGGAGTTAGGAAAGTAAATAAGCAAATAAGTTAGTAGTTAGGTAAATTAAAAGAGCAAGTAAATATGTCTACTTATGACAAAATAAGATTAGGGAATTTGAAACTGAGTAAGTAAGCACTAAGCCGGTACGTTAATTGAAGAGTGAATATTGTATAAAGAAGATAATTGAGTGAGTGAATAAGTATACGAGAGAAATGGTAAATGATGCAGTAGAAGATATGTCGGTATGTGAGTTGGAAAATAAACAAGGTAAAGAGTAAAGTAAGTGAAATATGAAGTGAGAAAGTATATCAATAGGTAAGTAAATAAGTTATAAAGTAATTGAATCAGTGAGAGAATATATATGTGAAATACTTAAAAAGTAAATAAGTAAGTTGAAGAGTGCATAAGTTTAAAAGATAAATAATTGTATTATTTAGTTAATATCCAAGTGGATACCTAGTAAAAGTGTAAATGAGTACCTAAGTGAATGTATAATGAAAGAGTGTTGGAAAGTAAGTGACTCACTATATAAGTTCAAAAATAAATGAGTGAGATAAAAACTATTATGTGAGTGAATTAGTAGGTTAGTGAAGAGGTAAGTCAAAATTACATAGGTGAATCATTTGGTATGTATGTAAGGGAGGTAAAAAGCAAATACCTTGAGCTAGAATGAAAGTATCCAGGTGAAAGTGTATAGTTTTTGTGAATTTTCTTAATCATAAATATTTTTCAAACTGCATTAAAACAAAATTGTGCTGTGAGGGCTTTTCATAGAAACAGCCCAATTCACATTATTGAATTGAATTACTATAAAAATCTTCACCTGTTACATGTCCGTGTACACGAAATAATCAGGTGTGCGTAAAATTTATAGAAAATTCAATCGGGGAAATGAGGCACGCACTCTTTCCAGAAATTTTTTGTTCGTTACACAAAACTGTTTCCCTCTCCATTATTCAGTTGAAATAGTTATTTTTGTATTAAGTGTGCGAAATCAGTGTTTTTTTTTAATGGCGAATAAGAATGTAAATTTTTAGCCGAGATCGTCAGATCGAGGATTGAAATTCATTCGAATGCGTCATGAAATACTGATTTCGCTCACGAAATACAAACAATATTTTTTGTACAACTGGCAGAAAAGTATTTAAATTATAATTATTTATTAAAAGTCATTTTATTTGAAAAATTAAAATCCATGCAGTCAAGTATGTTTATCAATATATTCTATGATCTTATGTCAGAGTAAGTGTAACCAAGGACAGTTTAAATAACAAAATTGATATTTCTAATGAAATTTTAAACTGACCATCCACTTCCAATGGATACATAACTACTAATAATCCCTGCATTTCTGATGAGAACAAGACAATTTCTGGCAACCAACTATCAGCATCGTCGTCCTCGGGAATAATTGGAAATAATTGTTCAAATTTTACTATTGATTATTATTATTCCAATAAATAATTTTGTTATTCTTATTAATTTTCATTAAATGCATTATTTTAAATTTCTATGGTCTTTTTTTCACGGTGAAAAATAGTTATTTTCCTAACAAGTGCGGAAAGAGATATTCGGAGCGGAGTTCGGGTAAGCAGTTGAGTGCGGGAAATACTCTTTCCGCACGAGTTAGGAACAATATTTTTTCTACAAGCGCTTATACTAGATCGATTAGATTTCAACACAACGATTAAATTCGATTTGTTATATTCAAATAATTTCATACTAATGACATACTATGTTAATTCACATGTCGTTTCCATAGTAACGTCGTCGGTGGCGTTCGGTGCATAGAGACATCATTATTCAGTTTATTCTTTAATAAAAGCGTGCGGGAAAAATCCCCGCTATTCCATTCCCGCACGCAAACGCGTGCGGAAATGGAATAGCAGGGGTTTTTTCCGCACTGTTTGGCAATGTGACTCTTTACGAATTGAAATGCGTGCGGGAAAAGGGTTGAAAGCGCACGCTTGTAGAAAAATATCTTTTGTTCACTAGTTAAAAAATGGAAAACTTTGCGTATCCATAGCGATCCGTGAATGTAGTCTTTTTTTGACAGTTGTACAAAAATAATTATTTATGATTTTTTCAGAAGTTCCTACATCACAGACGGGAATGAAAATATCGATAGTTAATCGATTTAGAGTTTTGATGTGCAATTTGTACGGAGTGCTCATTATACATCATTATCTGGAGTTTAAAAAGCACTTAATATGTTGGTTATATACAATCAGCTAAAGATAAAGAAGAAAACGAATATATAAAAAAAATTTTTAAGAAGCTTACTGGGGTTTTCTGTATTTAGTATTCTATTAGTGTTTGGAAATTGAATATTTCATGTTTTCTTTATAATTTTTGAATATTTTGTTTTAGCGATTTTGGGGAGTTCAATAAATTCGTTAAATCCTGATTCCATTTTTTTTAAATGATGATAACTAGATATATTTGTAAAGACTTTTTTCAATTATCAATTAAAATCACTTTACTGATTACAAAGATTCGAAGGGTGTAAATTTCCTGTACAATTGAATGTTAGAATCAATTATAGTATTTAGTATTTGAATTTTTTCTACCTTGTGTGAATTTTTGAAGAATGTTCTGGTGAATTTGTATTCGAGTCAAAAATATCTCGCATATTTCCACATACATCAAAAAAGCTCAAAGAAGGCGTAGTCCTTTTGAACAAGTCCGTTGTTCCTTCATTTCCACTAGGCTGGGTTTGAACAAAGCAGTTTTTTTCTGAAGTGCTCTTTCTATCCACTAACGTATTGATTTTAGACTTCAATATTCAACGATGAATTTTCTAGAAAGCTTTTGAGATACATATGCATATGATATTTTCAGAAAAACAATGACGTAGGAAAATATCTCTATTTTTGGATTCCACGTTTTTCTGAAATAATTTTAGAAAGAATATTTTTGATGAATAGAACAATATAGCAGAAGCAGATGATTTCGTCAAAAAAAATTTTTGTATTTTTGGAAAAAACAAATAATTTTGTAGCATCCATGATACTCTGATGAAAACTGATAAAAATACAATAGATTTTAATGATTGGCTAACTAAATGTCCTTAGTAAAACAAAGTAACATAACTTCAGATACTGTGTAAAAAATAAATAGATATAAGCAAACTTTTTTTGTTGAAAACTGTTCCTTATTTATGTGCAAAAGTGTGTCTAATTCGTAATAGAAATTCAAAACACGTTCAGAGCTTTTAAGACTCATTCAACCTTCATAGGTCACAGTTCAAATTCATGCGGAGTTTGAATTCTAGTGAATATAAGTACTTAGCATGATTATTTTACGAGTTCCAAGAAAAACAATATTTTAATTACATGAATTAATTTCAATACGCTTTTCAATTAACCTTTGACATTTCAGAAGGATGCTTAAAATTTGAGTTTTGATGTGTATAACATTACTTTCCTCGAATTCCTTCGAAATTTTCGTTTGAAACTCATAAATCTGTATGAAATATTATAATGGAAAATGGGTGAGTTAGTTGAATGTAGGACACATTATTAAGAAGAGGCAACATTCCTACCGCTCATACTTCTTGTTTATAGCAACTGAGCCATTTTCTTTTAATTACATGAATCTGACAAAACAAAATACATCGATTTTTCGTGGTGTTTTGTAGTATTTTGTAGATGAATTCAGTAGTTTTTCAGACAATTTGTTATTTTAATTAATAATGAGTTTTGACGAATTATTTGAGTAAAATTCATTCATGAAATTGAAAATACGGCTAATTAGAGAATATTAAAACTTTCGATTCGAGAAAAGTTTTAACCTTAATATTTTTTATTATTGATATAATTCGACAACTTTCATTATACAGGGTGATTCATTAATATATGTAAATATTTTAACAGGAAAATATTCATTTTCAATAATCTAAATAAAATACCCTGTAAATCAGTAAGGAAAAATATTTTGAATAGGCAAAAAAAATTAGATCTTCACATTTTGAGCTCAAAATTATCCGTTAAAATGTGTGAATATATTAACGGATAATTTTGAGCTCAAAATATGAAGATCTAACATATTAATGAATCACCCTGTATTTTCCAAAATAATTATATCTAGACAAAAATACTTATTTGGACAACGAATTAGGTACACAACAGGACTAGTTTAAAGACCAAATTTCATTCAATGTCTTGTAAAATGATTCAAAATATCAAATGAAATCATTTTACATGATGAAACTGTCTGTTCTGTAGTGAAGACTCAATTCCATCACTGTTTTCCCATGGGCTTACAGTTATAGATTGGTTGTAAGACGGAATAATCGATTAAACGGATATTTCTCTTTCATATTCTATCCGGTAGATGAATTGGTTCATAATCATTGGATTTAACTCAATGCGCCTAGAGCTTAACTACTCTGCTCAAAAGATTGAACTAGATTTCTGAGAGGTTCTGATGTTTCTGTCGTAATTTGATAAAATATTTTGCGGTCATCAAATAAACAGAGATTTTACCAAAGACTATTTTAACGTCAAATATTCGAATGAATATGATATTACCGAGATGAGTCGCCAATATTTCCTTCAAATTTTGTCATTTGATGTTACTAATTTATTTTCTAGTATTCCACCGAATGATCAGGTGAATTATTCAATTAATTTCGAAATTATTTCCTTGTTAGAGGTTTGTCTGAGCCAAAATTATTTTGATATTGATGATATAACTTATAGTGTTTCGGAAGGTTTGATAATGGGTAACCCTTTGAGTCCCTCATTAGCTTAAATATTTATGGATAAAGAACAAAGTTCAAACATTAAAATAAAACACACTTGGCTTAAGTTTCATTATATAAAAATATTTAGATACTGTATTTAGCAGTAAAGGATCGTCGACATGGTTCGAGTTATGAATTCATCATCAAGACTGACTACAGGAGGAAGGAAACACACGTGTTTCATTCCTCCCTGAAGTATGTGTCAGGGAGGCGGGCAGCTTGAGTTTGGGATTAACTCCTTCAGCCAGATCAGAGGAAACACTTGTATGTACAAGTGCATTAAGGATAGGTGAGACGGGATATTTATGGAACATAGGAAGTGTGGGTAGGGTTCAGAGGATTAATACTGGCCCAGCATTCGCCGTATAAGTTTGCAAGAAGTGACTTACATTACCATGAGGAAACTTCTGATGAAAAAAACTCATGGCAGGCCAGTCGGCCCCGGGGTTTGAACCCGAGACCTCCCAAATACTAGCCAGCGTACCTAACATACTCGACTTACTAGCTTGGTGACTACAGGAGAGTATTACATCTTATTTTATAAGATAGACAAACGCAAAGGTGATACCTGAAAATCAATTTGTTCGTTTACAAGGCGTGATTTACTACTATGGGCGGAACTTATTTCGAGAATTTCAATGCATTCAGGTAACAAAGGTAAGCGCCTTGACCTTGTAAACGAACAAATTGATTTTCAGGTATCACCTTTCTCAATGTCTGTTTTATGAAATAAGATGTAATAATCTCCTGTAGTCATTCTTGATAATGAGTTCTAACTCGGAACATGTCGACCATCCTTTACTGCTAAATACAGTATCTAAATATTTTTATATAGTGAAACTTAAGTCAAGTGTGTTTTATTTTAAAGTTTAAACTTTATTCTTTATGATGTTTTACCAAGTGATGTGCGAGAATTCAATCTCAGTTATTTATGGATAAGATTGAAAAAAATATTCACACTCACCCATTCAGTAAGATATTTATTTATTGGTTCAGATCTTAGATGATATAGCAGTATGTTCTACGGGAACCGATGGATAATTGATGATTACCTCCATACAGATACTACAATACACAATACTTCAGTTCTTTCTCTCAAACATAAAATTGTAGCTTATAATAGTATGATCCACCGACTATTTAACATTCCGATGTCACAGGCAAATTTCGATAAAGAATTGAACATTTTTGAACAGATTGCTACCAATGATGCATGTAGTCTAAAATTAATTGACAATATTATAAATAAAATATTTCCTAGGTATTACACTAAACATACACCTAGGATGGTCTCCACATGTTAATAAAACTAGAAAAAAGTTAAACTCTGTACTATACACCCTTGTGGTCATCAAAAGCAGGATAAACTCCGATTGTGTACGCACTTTATATTTTTCTAACTTTCAGTCTGTTATGTCATATGGTATCATCTTCTAGGGTAATTCGCCTTCTGCGAAAGATATTTTTTTATCTCAGAAAAGAGCTATGAGAATTATGTTCAGTTTAGGTTACAGAGGATCTTGTCGTGGTGTTTTTAAAGCTAATAATATCTTAACGTTTCATGCTTTATATATCTATCGACTTATG